>DWAJ01003923.1:0-13859 GCA_018238005.1 Eurema mandarina
TATAACCCTTTTTTCTTTCTTTTAATTTATAAAAAGTTTCAACCCCTCGCAAAACCTTTTGTTTAAAAAAAAATAAGCCAATGTCCTTCCCCAGGCTCTAGACCATCTGTGAACCAAATATCATTACAATCGTTTCAGTAGTTTTAGCGTGATGGAAAGATAGACAGACAGAGAGACAGAGTTACTTTCGCGTTTATTTAAAAAAAAAGTAGCCATGTCCTTCCCCAGGCTCTAGACTATCTTTGTAACAAATTTCGTTCTAATCGGTTCAATAGTTTTAACGTGATGGAAAGACAGGCAGACAGGACAGACAGAGTTATAATATTAGTATAGGCTATGATAAACATAGGTACATAGTCTGCTGTCTATATTAAGGTTAAGGTACCTTTACACAATGTAAGTTTCTTATATTTTGCATACATTTTATATTACACAATAAATATATAACATAGTCTGAACAAAGCACAATTTATTTATACATACATATTTCGACTTACATTTTTTATAGTATTTACTATTTACATTAATTTGTTTTATTGAACTCGCGTGCATACAGTTATTTTCTTGAAGACTATTTATTCGCTTAAATTAATTATTGCATTCAATAATAATCACTCTTGTAATTGTAACAGAAAAAAACGTAAAAGAAAAACACTATTATTAAGGATTAAAATATATGACAGGTTCTTATATTTAAGTCCTTAGATTTTTTATATATGATATGGGTAGCATGAATTCAAAGAAAGTGGGCGTATTTTTATTGAAATAATGACTCATAGTTGGTACTAGGCGACCATAATAGATTAGAGGGTAACTCAAAATTAGTGAGAAAATTTTTGACACTATTTAATGATACTTTTTATAAATCTTTGATGTGTATACATCGGTGAAGAATTTATCACGAAAGTCAGTTAAAATATGAAATTGAGGGAAGTAATATATGTATTTCCTTTATAAGTTACAACTATCAAAAATAGCATTACCAGTCAGCTTGACGTTATAAATTAACGTTAGAGACGTCATAAAACAGCTGTGATTGCCGCCATTTTGTGTCACGTGATATACGCGGAATAATATAATATTCAAATCTAATTTAAACAAAAGAAGAACAATATAACTAACACAACTACTATGTAGCTCCAAAAAAACCTTTTTCTCATAACTTTGAGAACCCTATAACTCTAGTCTGGAACATACCTAGCCTTACCGAACTCCAGCAGACTATAAAGGTAGCAGCACACCAGTCGTTACTTCTTGATCAGCTGCACCACGTCCTCGTCCTGCACGGTGTGGTGCAGCCCCACCCGCTGAGGGCTGTACTTGGTGCTCGTTCCCCACACCAGAGCGTATTTCAGTTGTGCTGCCAGCGTACGGTGAATTGAGTGGCAGACATGTTCTACTGTCACTCCCTGGGGGTAGAGTAGAGATTACTATTATTATTTTTTGTCTGTTGGTGGGCAACAGATTGTACAGGAATGTAGGTTTAAGATAAAGGAGGCTAGTTTTTTTTGTATGATACCATGCAAGCCAGCAATCAAGAATCTTAACATCTTGTGACTCAAAGTAGGGAGCGTCGGTGTAGTGCACCTTTGTCCGGAGTTTAGCTTTAGCAAAGTTCCGGGTAGCACTAGCTGGCGTTTCTCTTAACATCAGGAGTACGTCCAGCTCGTCTTCCTACTTCATCGTATGAAAAAAAAAGTCCATTACACATATCAACCTAATGGCACAAACTACTTAAATATCCTAATTAAAATATCCCACGCCAAAATACTTAAAATGTAACAATTTTATTTTATAATAAGCATTATAAAATTTAAATTACATCTGCCTGTTAAGATTCCGGATTGTAGGGAATTAAAAAAAATATATAGCTTCTACGCGCGGCTGAATACCTATATCCTAAGACATTTTTTTTTACATTACCCTTCTTAAGATGAGTCCATCATCGAAGTCAGGGGGCTGTCCAGGCTTCTTAGTGTATACCCTGATGAGGGAGAGGTACTCCCACAACGTCTCCAGCAGGTAATCCAAATTCAGTTTCATGTTACAACTGAAAATTATTTTCTTGTTAAAAAACGTAAAATACTCCAAACAGAATTGTATTTTTTTTCTAACAGTGCAGTTATAAATCAAAGTTAAAGTGTTAATATCAGAATGTTTCCTGAATGGTTGTAGTTGAATACATATGAAACAAAAATAAATTATTTAATTTTTTTTCACATTTAAGCTCACGGTTCAAGGGATAATTAAGTATGAATAACATTTTTCAGCTAGCATTGTGCTTATATATATTTGTATATCCACTCGTTTGTTTTACTACTACAAGTATTAAAAAACATTTCATTAGTAACCTTGTAATATAATATTACCTAACAACAATAGAGTGTGGTTGGCGAGCGATCCTGTCGACCTCCTGCAACGAGATCTGATCTATCTTGTTGTAGACATAAAGGCACGGCAGATACACGCGGTTCGCTAGAATCACATCTATCAGTTCATCAGCTGTGCAGTCTTCGCGGAACAGCACCTGTAAGACAACAGGGGAATTTACCTATTGAAACATTAAAACCACACGAAATTCCATTCAGATAAAAAAAAAAATTAAATATATATAAAAGAAAAAAACCGTTTTTGTAAATACTAACTGAACAAGATCAATCAAAAGAATAAAAGTTTAAAAAAATAATCTGAATTCGTATGCTAATATTTACCTCAGCATTAAATATTTTATATTCATGTAGAATCATCTGCACCATTTTCTCATCGACTTTCGTCAACTGACATGTTGAGTTGAATGACAGACCACCTCCTTTCTTAACCTGAAATGTAAGAAAATGTAAACATTAATATTTATATTAACTCAAGAATGATTTAACAGTATAATGATTTTAACCAACAAGGTTAATTCTCGGGCGTAAATAAATAGAGTCATATATGTATATCTTTATTCAAATAGACTACATAACTACCATGAATCTTTAAGTACAAAACAATAACGTAAGCAGTTTTGACAATGAAAAAACAAGCAGGAACTTGCTTAGTTACTTATTGACTATTAAACATCATAAAGTTATTTAACATTTGCATTTCCATAAAAATAAACCTTAATATATTATTAATAGGATTATAAATTACCTTAAAATAAATATTAGGTTTGTTCTTATTTAGCCTGATGCCGACACTTTCCAATTCCTTCTCAAGCAGCTGGCGGTGCACGTACGGCTTGGTAGCATCCAACATCATCAGCACCAAGTCCGCTGTGCGGGCTACTGCTATCACCTGGAAGAAATAGTCAAATACAATGCAAAAAAAGCTTTTAAATTTCATTTCAATCTTAATTAAAATAAACGTTAAAAATTAGTCTTAAATAACAGTAAATGTAAAAAAATCCTGCTAAGTCAATATTATTCAGGCTTTAAATAATAACATCATTTATATAAGACTAGCTGTTTCCCGTGACTCCGTCAGTGTGGACTTTCATGTAAACTTTGACCCCCCTTTCCAAGCTAACAATCCTTTTTTCCAGTTAAAAAGTAGCCTATGTTTTATCACAGACTCTAGACCATCTGTGTACCAAATTACATTCAGCGGTTTCAGGTTCAGCGGTTTGGCCGTTAAAGGGTAAATATATGTATAAAAAGTTTCAAGCCCTCGCGTAACCTTTTGGGGGTTGATTTAAAAAAGTAGCCTATGTTCTTTTCCAGGCTTTAGACTATCTTTGTACCAAATTTCGTCCTAATCGGTTCAGTAGTTTTAATGTGATGGAAAGACAGACAGAGTTACTTTCGCATTGATAATATTAGTATGGATTTATATTTAACTTCTTGCTATAAAGTCCAAGATCAAATTAATAACATATTATGTATGTTCCTCAAATATAACACTACTTCATCTTAGATCAAACTTATGTTTGGAAACACTTTAGTTATAGTCAGGACATGTAAGTTAAGACATGTGGCAGAATAATTAAATACCTGTCTCCCTCTACCCTTGCCCTGAGCGGCACCTTCAATGATACCCGGCAGATCCAACAACTGTATATTGGCCCCTCTGTACTCAATAACTCCGGGTATACATGTGAGCGTCGTGAACTCATAGCTTGCTGCTTCCGAGTGTGTGTGAGTTAGTGTTGACAGGAGCGTGGACTGAAATAATTACAGGAACATTTAAGTATTATGAAACGCAAGTTGTATCACTTCTTCATTTTAATACTAGCTACCAACCATTAGATCATAAACTATTCAAGAATAGTAAACTGAGCTTACTGCCTGTAAAAATATTTTTTTAGAGACTTGAAATCTTATGAGCAAAATATCTAACTAGTAATTTGTTAATTATTAATTAAATATGTACAGCAGCATATTTCATAATCAGTATTAATAAAAGCGGCAGAGGCCGCCCAAAAATCAGATGGAGCGATGACATCCGCCTAACCTTGGGGCCATACTGGACTAGAGTGGCATGTGACAGAGCCCAGTGGAGAGAGCTGGAGGAGGCCTTTGCCAAGAGGCACGCCGAATTACGAGATAGTGTGATATGAGTCAAAATATGTATATGCTAAATGTAATTCGGAATAAAAGGCTTATTTATTTATTTATTTATTAATAAAAGCTCAGCATATAATACTATATTATGCCAAATAACTTTATATACAATGTCTGATAGATTTTCATAGTCACACTCACCTTACCAACAGATGGAAAGCCAATAAGGGCAACTCTAGCATCACCTGACTTAAGCACATCAAATCCTTCTCCTTTGTCACCACCTTTCTTAGACGGCTCCAATAACTGTGATCTATATTTGGCTAATTTAGCTTTTAAAAGACCAAGATGGTATTCAGTAGCTAAAATAAAAGGAATATATTTTTTTAATAGGTGTACTAAAAGTCCAGGGAGGAAGAGAGACTTATATAGTTAGTAAGAATATTTTGATGGTTTATAAGTTTTCTTTTCGTTGACTTAAAGTCGTCGGTGTTGATAACAATATAACCTTTATAACAGTAGATGCTAATAAGTATTATAATATAACAAAGAACTATTTGCGTTAAATATTTACCTTTATTCTTTTGGGTCCTTGCAATTTCCTTTTCTATCTCGGATATCTTTTCCAGGATACCCATTTTCTAATAAACTAAGCAACAGTTGAACAAATTTACAAAACGTGAATAATTATTTCAACAACTACAATGTTGTATCAAAATCTAGCGAAACTACGAGACATAAACCATTGCTGATTAAGGCATACGAATTACGATTAGAAAGACTGGATTATTTTATATCAATTTTCTTCTTGAAAAGTGTATTCACTATTCGGCAAATAGGTTATCAACTTTCGGGTGACATTTGCATTGTCAACAGACAACTAATGTCATGATTTTGACACATCTACATCGACGACAACGGTGGGGCATAAGTTTTGTATTATTTTAAAAATATTTTCCATTCTACGAATAAGTATATTTAAGTAAAAGTTAACATAAATAATTCGGCTGATCACCGATTTATTTACGTTTGAAATTTTATGAAACCGTACATTAAGATTACAGTCTATTTATATCAATAAGTACAAACCTAGGTATCAAATAAAATGTGACTCGAGATTTAAGTTGCAGGCCTTAAAACAGTCCCAACTCCCAAGTCAATGTACTACTAATGTAATACTACTGTAAAGCAATTCGCAAGTGCTAATACGACGTCGTCAGACATTAGCGCGATCATTCACTCAGGTTTATGTATTACATAATTTATTTTATTATACTATGTTTAAGTATACGGAAAAAACAACCAGTTTTGTCTTAAATATGATAACACAATTCAATATCTATACCAAAATAGGTGACCACAAATTTAATTTTTATTGGATATTCTAAAAAAATATTTGATACGATAAAAAATAAGCTATCTTGACCAACGAGATTAAATTTAATTCTGATGGTTTTGCTATGATGACAATGATTATTTCGCTAATTGTAAAAATAATATGTTCATGTTTGATAAACAGGTATACTACTTTCTACTTTCTGTATTTACGAGAAGTAACGTTTCTTTCATATTCATTTATATCCTACGCACCCTTTATAAAAAATCTATCAAAATTCCAAAATATTAAAAATTTAGTACAGAAAATGACAATGTATAGGATAAAAACAATTATAATCACATAATAGCTATTTTTTAGGATAACTGGCCAAGACCACTCTACCAGATCTATAGAAGAAATGGAATTAGACTATGAAGATGAGCGAAACTCTATGATAGCTATTACGGAATCGGGTGAAATTTTAAAATTAATTAGTCGCAATTAACCTAGACCTTAGCTTCCTTAATCTTAGATTCCTATATATTTAAACTGTTATTGAAAATAAGATTCCACTACTTGTTTTACATTAATTTAAGATATATTATTATGCTAACTGATATATTTCCATACAGTGATATTTAAATATTATTTTTTATTTATTTCCTTAAAATGAAAATTCCTCAGATATCAATGTTTACGAGGATTTTTACGAAGAAATGGATAGTCGTATAAAGCTAGAAAATTCTATGGATATGATATTCTTTGGTCCCCCAGACTCGTTCTTACGATTGGATCCTGAATCTATTCTGCATATATTGTCATACACGAAAAAACATTTGATCCCCATATCGAGAGCTTTGCTAGCGTGGGACATTGTGACTGGTATAAATTATTGATGTAACATATCTAAAGTAATTCAACTGTGAATAAAGCTCTACGGGCTTGTTATCGGAAGTAACTGAGTCTTTATTTTCTTGTTCTTGTCTGCCTTTATCCATGCTTTCTTATGTTGCTTGATAAATCAGATCCTTTTATTATAGATGGAAAAACTGCTGCTTATTTACAAGGACGGGAGTATCTGGCTTTTGGCAGCTTACTAAATGTCGTACCGGAAGAAGACTTGTATTATGCAAATTTTGGCGATCCGTCAGTTTTCAAATATTTCTCTAAAAACTACGTCGAATTAAACAATCGTAAGGTACCTACGAAGTAGCAAATATATATCAGGAAAACTCTAACGCCTATACAAATATATAATAAACACCCTATAATATAGTTACAATAAAACAACAAAATTAAATTAGAAATTATAGCAATATAAAGATTGATAGGTATATGAATTTGAAAGAAAATCTAGCTTTATTTTAGTTTGGAATCCTAGTCTCGGCATACAGAAGATATTATGGTAATACCTGGTACCAAAACGGCTCGCAAATAAATGAGCTTGGATATATGCTGTGTGGTTTCCCGGTATTCGACTTAGCCAAAATATCTCCTAGCATATTTACAGAATTAACAGTTGATGTCCTCGGCAAATTGGATCGATGCAGCGTCAAACAAACTAAGGTAAATCTGCTTAACTTCATCTTGAATAAGAACATTGTGAGCAATGACGAGTCTTTAAATAGTCCTTACTTAAGACTAAATTATCCATTTCATGCATCGATCAGGACTTCTTCGAAATTTAATATTGAATTTCTAATATTACTGTGATCCGTGGTACGTGATACCTGTTTTCAGTATGCGAATAAATTAAAAAAATATGTATCTTATTGGAAAAAGATAGTAATTGGTCGAGGCATTCTGGAGGTTTCCTTATTATACCTATTAATTATCTTTTTACATACTTACATACTTGGATTTATTTAAGTAGTAGTTTCCATAATACGACTATTTTTCCTAGTTCATTCTATGGCTCAGAAACTTTTTAGATTGTTGTTAATGACCTTTTAGACCCTCTACGACATCGCAACACATCCCAGTGCGTACGGTGAGCCATATAAGTGGTCATCGCACGAGCTTGGCAGACTCAACGCTCTTTTTATTTGTAAGTATGAATTAATAATAATAAAACTGTAAACCTTGCTTAGATAAATGAGAGGTCTTGTTCGATAGTGCCATACAGTTAACGTTGGGTGTAAGGATTGCACTCCGAAAAAAAGATATTTCTCAGATTCACAGGAAATAAGTTGCATGGCTTAACAGGCTCTTTAAGCTGACCCGTTTCTATTTATTGCGGTATTATATACATAAAACCTTAGAGGGAGACATTTAAGTATTAACTTTAATGATGAAGTATGAATCTGTCGTAGTCTGTTCTAGTCTGTCTAACTGATTTTGAAAATGAATGAATCGATAATACAAAATAGTTACTGCTGACTAATCATTGATGTATTTGCAGGTATACCAAAAAAAGCAATTAGTTCAATTCAGTTGGAAGCAATAACAGCTATAAGTCCTAAAGTAATGAAGAGTATGAATCAAAAGAAGTTGGAATTTTTCACAAAACAACAGATTTTTAGAATGAATCCAAAAACTCGACGTATTTATATATTGAGGATGCAGCTAAGGAATAGTCTAGATACTACTAAAATAACAAGAAAAAATTGCGGAACAATAAAATATTTATCAATAATACTTAAATTTACTAATATCATGGTTACATTAACAATTTTCATGAATTTTGTAGTGTATATTTAAATATATATTTTAGTTTTATATTTGGAGAAAATAAACAGTAATTATGTAATTTGAAACGGCTTTCCCCACATTATATAGGTGCATACACCTTTGCTCTTATCTGATATGGAATTCTGTCTGATATAAAAACCGCATGAAATTCAGTTGCGTAGTTTTTCGTAGTAGTTTGTTCAGACAGAAAAAAAGCGACATTGTTTTTTAGTTTATATTATGTTATGATTTAATATAAATCGATCTAATAACATAGACTTATATAATTAGTACACTTAAGTTCGAAGAAATACCTTATTTATTGCATAAGTAAATAAAATTGAAAATTAAAATATTGCACGGAAGTAGCTAGAAGCGACGTTTTGTGAGCGGGTATTCATTTTTATGATTGAATTTCAAGTTTAAGCGTGATATCAAATAAATTGTTCTCCTGCATTAAAAATATTTTAAAATAATAATTATTAGTATTCAAATTAATGTTGCAATGATTTAATTTTTTTTAGTTGTTTTTAGTTTATCAGAGTTGAACTAAAAAGATTCTAATTTGACTTTTTTCTTTCTTTCTAACTTCCTCCTTTAAAATAAAATCCATAAAAGATTAAAAAAAAATATAATTGAAATAATAGAAAAAAGTTCTTGCAATATACAATGATATTTTAAAGTATAAACAATAATCTCATAAAATAATATGTTTCAAGTTCTCGAAATTTAAATTAATTATTAACTATTTCCGCTTCCAATTTAACTATTTTATTTTACAATTTTGCTTTCGCTAAAATAAATAAAAATATTTCTTATAATTTTAAAATGTTATTTTGATTTTGGTAGATATTTTTTGAATCAGAAAATTTATTTTATAAAAATATTACATTTTATAAATTGTGTCAAGGTCACTGATGCTTCTATTTCCACCATTTTGTTTACAAAAAGCAACAGCGCCATTTTTTTTAGCTTTGATTGCATTTTTTCTTTTTAACTCTACGAGAGCGCGTACGTATAGTGATTTATTTATTATAAGAATAAATTAATTAAAATATTTTTGCATTATAATGCCTTCTGTTAAGAATTATCCTTCTAGTGAAGTAAATCAGTATGAATTATCGTCAAGATTATTATCATTAACCGAAAATAACACATCTTATACATTGACTCAAATCAATGGGCAAAGAATTTATAGAAAAGCCCCTCATGCATGGAATGGTCCAGAACCATCAAGAAATTGTGAGGTAATTATTATTTTCGTATAATGTAGATTTATTGTATTATTGGGATTTTATGTTTGATTTTGGTAAGTATTGAGAGTTAATAAGTCTTAATTCACTTGAACATTTTTCTCTATTATCATGGTTTGAGATCAAAAGATGGTTTTACTTTTTAGCTACTAGTCATTTAGTGTAGACTGTAGACGAATATTTTAACCGAGCCACAAGCTATTAGCTTATATCTAAGCTGGTTCTTTAGCGCGGGAAATAAAGATTTGGCCATCTTATCCGAATTTGCTGGCCAAATAGCTTCCTATAATATAAAGACGTTGATACTTGATGATGACCTTTGTATAAAGACGTTTGATTTATAAGAATTAAGAACACTAGAAAGTATAGTACCGAAGTAGTTCTTACAAAAAGTTATCAAAAATCACAGCCGTGAGCCGACGCCAAGTTGTTTATAAACTTGTGGCGGGAGTTTATCGTAAATATTTATTTTTTGAGTATTTGAGATCTCTATACTTCTTGAGTGTCAAGTAACGCTTTTGTACGAACTACGAGTCAATCCGTTTATTTTATAACGTCTATCTTTATTCTACGTTTAACAAGCTTTGATAACAATAATGTACATATCTATTTCATTACAAAAAATTTGAGAGTATGTACACCGTCATAGAACGTAAGCGTGAAAAAAAGTTTTTTCCACTAGATGAAAACTAATATCAAAGTTTATAGGAAATTCCACGAGGACGGAGTCGCGGGCAGCAGGCTAGTAGGTATCTTACGCGTCATTTATGTTTAGCGATTGACGAGAATAGCTGCGCTTCGGTAGAATCGCGCTCGTAATTGACCTATTAGTGCGAGAAAGACAACACGAGTGGGACAACCAATCAACGCTCGCGCACCCGACGAAAAAGCGCCCCGCGCGCCGCGCCGCTACCTCGATACCTTATTTTTGACTTCTGCGCAGGTTTCGTTCAGCGCTAAAGATTCGTGACGCGTACTATAGTATTGAATCAAACTGCTCTTCGACAAATTCACTTCCCTGATCTTTGATAAAACCATAATAGAGAAAAATAAATTCACGCAGACGTGCAAGACTTGTACTTTCTATAGGTATAATATTAACCTATATGTATTATTATAATTTATAATTAGCACTTTACAACTTGACCCGAACATCGCTTAGAACCAAAAGGTTAACAAGAAAAAATAATGGAAAGATATAAAACACCCAGAGACGTCGCGAGATCGTAGTTTATTACGGTCGATTAACCAGTCTTATAGAACTTACTTCACGAATTCTACTAATCGCGCCCTTAGGAATGCCGCCGTTCCTCTGGTATGACCGAAATCAAAATTAATGCATATATACTAAATGCCAAATTTCTATTATCAAACATTTCATTAAGTTTTTCGTAAAATTATCTTTTACGAAACAAAACTAAAAAAAAATTTGGATTCTCGGAAACTGTCGTAATTATAATATAGAGGATTAGTCTTAAGATCTGTATAGGTCGCGTCACGAATCTTTAGCGCTGAACGAAACCTGCACAGAAGTCAAAAATAAGGTATCGAGGTAACGGCGCGCCGCGCGGGGCGCGTGATCGCCGGGTTGTCCCAGTTTGTCCCCGATTGGTTGTCCCAGTCGTGTTCTTTCTCGCACCAATTGACGTCAATTACGAGCGCGATTCTACCGATGCGCAGCTATTCTCGTCCAGCGCTAAACATAAATAACGCGACCTATAATAACGATTAATGTTGAATTTGTCATTATCTTTGGTCGTCATAGCGAGTAAAAACTTAGTATCAGTTTCTTAAAGCGTCCCATATACCTAGTAAATAATTTTAATGAGTGTTTTGTACTAGTCTTATTGTATTCACGTAAATATTCTGTAAAAGGTATTTATTGGGCGTATTCCTCACGACTGCTTCGAAGATACCCTGGTGCCGCTGTTTCGTCAGGCTGGGGAACTCTTCGAGTTTCGTCTAATGATCAACTTCTCGGGGTGGAATAGAGGGTAAGTGTTTCACTTACAGTATATGAACATAATTATTTAATATTTTGTCTAACTCCTTAATGCTAAGGCGCTATTTGCAGGCGCTGTTTTTATGCTCACTGCACGCAATACATATGTCGCAGGCGGATTGTATAATCCGCTGTATTACATTACGGCTAGCCGTTTTACAAAACAGGGCCGTTTTGCAAAGCGGCGGTTCAAAGATTAGGCGTATTGTCTTGCGTAGTTTTTGTTTCATTATAAATTCTTATATTCTTAGGAATAAGGAAACGTAAACTATTGAAACTTTACATAGAAAGCTCCGATTACCTCTGTTTAAATCGACTAACCAACGCTTAAATCGAGTTAATATGCAGGTTGCAGCTACCCTCCCACTTAAACTAAATAAGTTTTCTCCGCACACAGATACGCGTTCGCCATGTACACCACGGAAGTGGAGGCTAACAATGCTATACGCATGTTCAACAACTACATGATTCGTCCTTCATGGCAGCTCGGTAAAGTTTTATTCTGAAATTATCTATAGGCTTGCGAATTTTTAACAATGAAATGAGGAAAAACATTGTTTAATTTGTTTGAACGTGTCGTTAATGATAATAAAACTAAGTTGTATAATAATTTTCGTACCTACTTAGTGCATAGTACAAAACGGCGACGCTCTAATATTGAACTCGTTACAGTCTGTCCTGAAATAAGTTATATTTTTTTCGATCATCCTAAAACAAGTATTAATTATAATATTTACTTTTTTCTGGTCCACTTATTGCTTAAAAGTTTAAAAGGCTGTTAAGACAGTTTTCGGTAAAAAAAGCTCTTTCCTTACTTCAATTTTTTTTTACTTTTTGTGTACAAAGTAAGATTTATCTGTTATTTATTTGTACCGTAGTTTGGAATGATTTCCGTAAGAATTAGAAAAAAAATAAAATAAAATAATTGTTTATATCTGTTAAAAATACAAAATGAAGAAAATACAATAAAATAGATAAAAAAGAAAATAACAGCATTACTCCAGAATTATTATATAATAATGTATTGTAAGGTGTTTGTTCTGTAACGTGTGATGTGTGCGGTGTGCGCAGGCGTGTGCCCGTCGATCAACAACTGCCGCATCTTCATCTCGCGCATCCCGGCGAGCACGCCGTCGGCGGAGATCGTGCGGCTGCTGTACGCGCTCACGGAGGAGGTGCAGGAGGTGCGCGTGCGCCGCTCGCCCGGAAGCGCCGCCGCCATCGTCGAGTACCGCTCGCACCGCGGCGCCGCCATGGCCAGGAAGGTGACGACCACCACTCGCTTGTTATAATAACACACCTCAGCTGCTTCGACAACTTTAAGATACCGTCTACAGCATAGAGAAAACTACGCAACCGATTCCCATACTGTATTTTTAAATAGATAGTTATTCAAGAGAAAGGTTTATATGTATGTGTTAATATATGCGAGCGAAGCCAGGGTGGGGTCGCTAGTAAAACATAAAAAGAATTAGCGCAGGTGTAAATGTGCTGTTTTATATATTATGTTGTTATTCTGTCACATATCTCTATGCTATGGTTGTTATATGGTATGTGCGGTATCACGGGCTGATGTCCGCAACACCATTACAAGGCGCGGTTTTTGCGTTGTTTGTTGTTATAATATGTAAATGTGTGTGGTCCAGGCGCTGGTGGCGGCGGCCGCTGCTGCTTGGGGCTCGGGAGCGAGGCCCGCTGTCGACTGGTCGCTGCCGCAGAGCCCGCACCTGCTGCGGCAGTACCGTGAGGTTTGTTATAAGTTGTTAAAAAAAGGATAATTTTAAACTGTTCACCAAAACTCTAAATGTACACCTATGTATAAATCTCTAAAATATTTCTTTTAACCCCATCAAATTATTCTGCTGCAATTAAACTACTTGGCCAACAAACTATGATACACCAAACAAATTCAAAATTATCCCCAAGACATAACACTTTTTTATTCTACTGCGCAGTAAATATTCTCATAAAACAGAAATAATATTTTTCTTTCACAAAAAATACGGATTGTGCACCAATATTCCTAATTGTTACACATTATACATCTTAGTATCGGACCTCCATTTAAAACGGTTTTGTACAACTTTTACGTTACTCTAATAATTATCATTGAAGAACAAATAATCAATTTC
>DWAJ01003924.1:0-13854 GCA_018238005.1 Eurema mandarina
TAAATAAATGTTTTGTTGAACGCTCTCTATAAACTGCATGAAGTAGGATGAGACTTCTATACGTTAATATAATTCTGATTCTTCTATTGTATTGTATATATTGTATATATAATATGTGCACTTCCAGTGGAAAGTAAAACAAAGTTTCGTAGGATTTATACGAAACGAGACCCTACGGTGTTCACCATCACCAGAATTTCGAATAGGTACTTAAGTATTCTTCCTCAACAGCATTTGAAGATAGATACAAATTTAAATAATTACACATTACCTCACTAGCAATATATAAGAGACATACATCACAAATTTCACAAATATTAAATCCTAATTATTTTTATAATTTAGCACTTCTTTTCATTTAAAATTACTACGCGTCAGTTTCATAAATGAAAGCTTTTTAAAAGATTAAAATAAAATGTATAAACTTGTTTCGTTTTAAAATCAAACGGCCGTGAAAAGTCATTTAAAGATTACATGTTATTCAAGATCTTTCGAGCTTTTGACTCGCTTACTAAATCAAATACATTTTACAGATGTACTAGACGCGTTTCGCGGTTTTACTCGCTTAGTTTCAGTTTCATTGACAATACTGGGAAGTATTCTTTGTGCAATTCAGTAAAAGTACAAGGTACAATGCATACAGTATTTGTGTTCTACATTTCGTCATATTTGTACCTATATATATTGATTTACAGTTTATCAATTTTTATTATTATTTCACATAAGTTGAGATAAACTGTTTCATTGAAATTCGTTTTGCCTTGTCTATCTACGTCCTAATTCGTAAATTGCATGTTTGAGTGATAAATATAATCCATAATTTTGGATGTTATATTTATCAACACAATTTCAAATTAAAATCCTTTATTTACTAATGTTATAAATGCGACTGTTTGTGTGTTTGTTATAACTTATAGTGAATAGCTGACGTTTGTCGTATAGTCAGATTAGTCCGTTCCCTAGCACCATCCAAAATTTAATTGTTCATTATTAGATTTACTAAAACTGTTGCACATAGTAAAATATGTTCCGCATAGATGTGTTTTATACAGAATAATGTTGCTATTCTTTAAATTGATAAACATTTGACGTTTTAATAATGGAAGGTATTCTTAATAGGTCCCATTTCCCAATGATATTGAACGCTGTCAAAACTTATCTGGCACACTTAAAAATTCGCCTTGTTTGTGATAAAGAGATAGCAGACGTGAGACCCCGCGCTCTTTGATCACAAGCACAACGTTTCATTAACGCAAATTGTACGAGCGACAATGGGTCTTATCTCATTGGTGTACAAAAGCCGAATCTCAAGCGTCGCGGCAAGGAGGCAGGAGTGCAGTTAGTACAAGTTCAGCTCAAAGAATAATAACATCTAGAACCGCAGTATAAGAACACGAAGCCATTTCAATGTAGACAATTTTGTCTATTTGCATAGATCGTTGCCGAATCAAAATTCGTATGTTTTGTAAAATAACAAATTATAAATAAATAGGTAAATTTCTTATAGCAGCAACACTATGTGGGCTTGTGTGTGTTATCGAGTATAAGAACGTGCTTTTTACACTTACATATATAAATACAGTTTTGGCTTCACTTCCGGCGGACCGATTAATTATTAAGGGACTATAGTACGCGTCATTTATGTTTAGCGATTGACGAGAATAGCTGCGCATCGGTAGAATCGCGCTCGTAATTGTCGTATTGGTGCGAGAAAGACAACACGACTGGGACAACCAATCAACGCCCGCGCTTCCGACGATCACGCGCCTCGCGCGCCGCGCCGCGCCGCTACCTCGATACCTTATTTTTGACTTCTGCGCAGGTTTCGTTCAGCGCTAAAGATTCGTGACGCGTACTATACCCGTCTATGCGTTGTACGTCTACGGTTCAGCTATTATCACCGACAGCAGTTTAGCTGGAGCACTCTCTGTCAGCCCCGAGGTACTACGTGACTCGGACTGTAGCCAACTTGACATCGTCTTACAAAAATCTCAACTCCTTAAACACAATCAATAGCTAGACATTCGTTTAATGCTGAGCTTCCGCCCACGGCTCTTATGTCACAGCAGTTCAAGCCTTTTCGTTATCTATATGTGAAGGTCTGTATTAGTTGAGCTAAAGACGATTTATCTACTTATATTATAAAGAGAAAAGATTTGTATGTTTGTATATAATGAATAAACTCAAAAAGTATAGGACCGATTTTAATCATTATTTTTTCACTAGCTGACCCGGCGAACTTCGTATTGCCCTATAATCATGAAATATCAAAAAAGTATTTCACTTTTTAATCTTTTCTTACATAAGAACCTTCTCCTAATAATAACAAATACAACGAAAAAAAAACAGCTAAATCGGTCAAGCCGTTTTCATGTTATGTCGTGACAACGAAAAACGGGTTTCATTTTTATATATAATATAGATATAGATTAGAAAGCTACGTTATCACTAAGTAACATAGGCTTTATTAAGTACTATGTCCACCCGTGCGAAGTCGGGACGAACCGCTAGTATTCAATAAAGATTTAATTTATTTTTTATTAATTAAAACAGAATGAGTATAGTTATAAGTGTAGAAATATTTTTAAGGTATAACACAAAAGCTTTAAGTGAAACTACTTGTACAAATGAATTACATATGTGTCATGTTATTATTATAAAAAGTAGATTCGTAGATAGTTGGTTTGTAGGTGTAATTTGTAAGCTAATATAAGCTCAATAATCGCTTCAATGAGCTACGTAATTTACGTGTCAAATTCCGTCACTACAAAATACCAAATACAATAGATAAAAAACGAAGCAGCGAACAAAAATTGATCATTAAAATTGCACATCACAATAATTTCAACGTACGTATTATTTATTCATTAATATTATATTCTGAAAAGAACTAAATGGGGAGTTGTACCCAATTAATTTTCGCGATTGGGAACAGGCTACGACGTAAAAATGTAAGTCATTATTTAAATGTCAATGTTATTAATTAAGTCGAAATAAAATACGGGGAAGAAATATTTATTCACCCAACTTACATTTATATTTAAACTAGCTGTTGCTCTCGACTCTATCGCATGGACTTTCATGTAAACTTTGACCCCCTCCCTTCCCCCCTTCATAACCCTTTTTTCCATTTAAAAAGTAACCTATGTTTTATCTCAGGCTCTAGATCATCCATGTACAAAATTACAATCGGCTCAGTAGTTTTAGCGTGAATGCGTAACAGACAGAGAGACAGAGTTACTTTCGCATTTAAAATATTAAGTCAGTAATTATGATAAAAGTGTAAAAAAATACATAGTTTAAATTAGTACTGCTAATGATGTTTTTGGATTTTTTCTTATCCGAACAAATTTTATTTCCATGAAAAACGTTATAATGAGTCAATCTTAAAAGATAGATATAATTATGTATAATATGTCGCACATTTTATTGTCAACATAAACCTTTAATGCAGCGCACGCAACGAAACCCGATATGAATTTATTAGTTAAATTATTTATTTTATTATTTATCTTTTTTCACTGATGCTTTGCATCTATTAGTTGCCGCGATGCTATATAGCCTAAAGCATGCCTCGATCAATCCAACACAAAAATAATGTTTCAATTCGAACCAGTAGCTCCTAAGATTAGCGCGTTCAAACAAACAAACGAACTCTTCAACATAATAATATTAGTACAAGACGTCATATAATAATTAAATACTGAAAAACATACACTTTTCCAACCCAAGTAGGAATTTTAAACCACTCAAAAGACATTCAGACGAAGCAATATATCATCGAGGAGAATGTAGGTCACTCCCGGAGATAGTGCAAAATGCGGACGTAATTTGCGGTATTAATTTTAATCTTCTGTCTAAAGGATGGGATTAACAGGCAAGCGGGCTCAGCGCACGACGCCTGATATGTCCTTGTCGTGAAAATTACCTCCCCGTTGTTACAACCCCGGTAACAAAGTAAGGGTCGCATATTAAATTACGATGCGCCATCTATCACCTGTCAACGTCCCGAAGGTGTCTTCAACGATCGACAAGAATTTGAGAATTTGGCCCCGTTTTACCTTTTCCTGGGTAACGCCATATTTAGTCTATGGTATGAATTGAGCGCTTTATTAGAGAAATGGTAGGTAAGTATATCCTTTTTCATAACAGAATTAAAGTATTAAGGTAAGGCTTATGGCTTGTGTATAAATCAGACTTTTTAAGGTGGTAATATAATAATAATAAATACTCTTTATTGCACACCAAATAAGAAAATAACATTACAAACAGCAAGAGAAAGAAAAACAGTACCAAACATAGTATAGATATTAAATTAAAAAGTGATTTTTAAAATAAAATAAGAACAGAAATTTGTCGATTTACACAGAAAGGAACATAACTATATAATGATCTCTGCCTATTTGCTAAAATATCCTCATTAGTTTAGGCTTTTTGATTAAAAAAAAATCGTATCTATAAGAAGTTATTGAAGTAGATAATAAACAAGCGTAACTTTATTGTCATACTAAATTTTTATAAACTCTGTAATTGGGCTTGTTACTGGATTTACAATTCAAAAAGGTTGTAATAATAGATAAAGTTTTAATAAGGTTAGTTTCATTTAATAACGATGTTTAATACATCAGAGTAGTATAATAACAACCATATAACAAGTAATGTGAAATTCAAATTTAACAAATTACTGTACTAGAATTTCTTTTTAAAATAACGTATTGCTGTTTCGATAAATTGCAAAGCGAATGTGAAAATAATGTAGCTTCGAATTCGAACAGAATCTCCATGTATCAAGTCGATTCAGTTTCCATATTCATCGGCGAAGCACAGTTGTACGTTATATTTCACGAACTCATTTTTCTCTTACATTACTTACCTATGTGCCCGATTGCCACAGTATTGCATCAGCGTGAAAAATATTTTTATTTATTGGGAGCGATGTTTGCTTTTCCCTCCGTAATATACGAAGATTTAAGTTTCTAACATTATAACTACCGACCTCACGCGTGCGATTATAATTGCATCGTTTTTATTTTAAACTAGCTGTTGCCCGCGTCTCCGTTCGCGTTTACTTTCATAAAAAAGTTATTCCCCTGGAAACTGGATAAAAAGTATCCTATGTCCTTCTCCTAGTTCTAAGCTACATCCCCACCAATTTTCAGCCAAATCAGTTGAGCCGTTATCGAGTTATAAATGGTGTAACTAACACGACTTTCTTTTGTATATATAGATATGTTTAAATTGAAAGTTTGTATACGGTAGGCACGAAGTCTGTTCGGTGAAAATCAACAATTTAATATCTGACTTATTTATTTTTATAAATTTAATTTTTCATTTTCGGTCGTCTGAAAGCCGTACAATTGTCCGATAAAACAAAGAAACTCATTAAAAAGGTATTTTACATTACTTTTAATTAGCGTCTACGTCTAGCAATTACACGGTCGACCAGCGTGTTTCAGAAGTTAAATGATTTACATTTAATTAAGATTATTACATCGATAGGGTAGTGTCTAGTAATTAGGCCAGATAAAGATCTAGACAACTTTGAATTAGACTGGTTGATTCACCCTTGGTTTTTGGTTTTCGTTAAGTGGAGTCTATAAAACACATATTATTTTCTTCATTATAATAATATATAAGTCAGCAATAGTTATTTATTTATGATATGGCGGGCAACAGCGGAATAGTTTGGTTTATTTTGTAGTTGACTAAAAAGAAACCGAAAAATTTATCTGCTAAATTATTAAAATAAAAGCAACTATCAGAGTTTCTTGTCGATTCTTCTCCGTAGAAAATGCCTTCCAAACTGATGGTAAAAGTGTTACTTTATTAAGCCAAGCTGAATAAAGATACATGTGAATTTGAATTTTAAATATTTTCTAAGTTCGGTCCAGTTGCAAAGCCTTGTAAGGAAATCTCTAAAATCCAATATCTATTATAGACTTTCCGTTAGTTTATAAAGTTTGTAAAAGCGTTGTTCGATTCCTAACTATTCGATTCGAAGCCCCTCGCTGCAAAGACAAACAATTTCGCATTACAGGACGCTGGGAAGTTTGAGCAATTTAACTTTTTACAGCACAGCTTTTCTCTTTGTCCCCGTCTATTCGATTATGTCAACGTTACGTTGTAACGCTACATTTTTAAACATCTTCCTTACAAAACTTGATAACGAGATGATTATGTTGCTTAATATAATTACATTGTGTCCATTATCGTCTATGTCATTAAAATCGATACAGTATTTAACAAATTATGAATTTTCTAACTATCTCGGTTATTATATATCTTATTTTATTAGGCTGTTTATTTCAATGTATATTTAAATAGTTCTTAGTTAATTTTATATTCCACTAGCAGCCAGTCCCGGCTTCGCACGAGAATACGTAGTAGGTACTATATGCTAACATAGGCATGTTAGTCAGCAATAATGTAGCTTTCTAATGAAAAAATAATTATTAAAATCGGTCCAGTACTTTTTGAGTTTCTTCGTTACATACAAAAAGACAAATCTTTCCTCTTTATAATATAACGTGTAGACGTAGATGTAAATATGTAAACCCTTTAATAATTCATTTTAATAATAATAATAATAATAGCTTATCAATACATTCTAGGTGGTTGTCCTCGCAAAACGAGAGCAATTCGTCTCCAAATTTTGTACCAAAATGAGCATTATAATCACCCAACATGTAAAAGGCGAGCGATTTGTTTCCTTTTATATGTGTTTACAAGGCAAGAAGCCTCTCTTGTCTTCACAAGTTGATACAGTAATCCTTGATATTAGACATAACTATATTATATGTTGGGAATACAAACTTGACTCAGTGCTAGTTGCTCTAGTGAGAATGTTGCCAGGGGTTACAAGACTACGTAAAGATTTATTGCCAGAATTAATTAAAGTTTTAATCATTCATTTTAAATATAGTATGAAGGATATTTCTATTACTTATTAATTAAAATAAATATTGCGTTATACCTAAACTTCAAAGCACAAATCACGGTATGCATAGAAGAAATCACTTTTGATTGATAGGACCGCCAAATTATCTTAGATTTCCTTACCTTATTTTTTATGTACGAAACTTACTTAGGAAAACTTCATTCAGCTAAGAATTAAGTTACGCTAAGCAATTTGGTTTGTCCCTATACAAGTGGAGTTAAATAAAAGTTTGAAAATAATTTTCACTCTATAAGTACTTGAAAAGATCTCTCGAATAAAGTATGTTTCGACTCTCCCGTGGTCCCTTAACTGTGGGACGGACCCAATCAATCTAGGAAGCGGTTTGCATACACAAACTTTACGTCTTTACAATGGTTTTTGTTCTACTTTTTACGCTATTAGTGCAAGAAAATAGAGCTTATACGAATACGCTTAATACGAATTCAGATATCAGAATTAGAATTTTTGATATAATGTACTTTGTATTTGTATCATGTTTTATCTGCAATTCGCATTTAAAGCTCTATTTATTTTCTTGGTAGTCCAAGTCCTATCACGTGTTTATGTTGAAATTCTTAGATTTACTTACTTATCATTATATTTTCTTCTACTACTGAAAATTTATGATCAACTTATTTCTTTGTTAATTTAAAAACATAAGTGTTAAACGAACAACTGAGCCACAGAATTAAAAATGGTCATTGTCGTCCATAAACGCTCACATAGCCTGACAGCTCCGGAGAGAGTTGCCATTTCTTCATTATAAAATTCTTTTTTTTTGTCTCTGAAATTTTATATGGAATTCATGGAAATTTTAAGAATATAAAATAACTTTAATCTTTAGTAATGATTATTATATTTGTTAACCTTTTTTAGAAAGAAAGGAAGAAACTTTTAACCAACAGCAAAGAATATAATAAAATAATACACAATACATTTAACTATTAAACACTTACACACAGATATGAAAACAGAAAAAGAATACGTTGCTCCGGAAAAGGAACACCACTCTGCATATGTTGGAACTGCGAACAGCCCCAATGCTGACTTTCAGCGACCCCTAAAAATGTTGACAGTTTTTAAAGATTTATTTGAACTCATTGTCATGACGCATTTCATTCGAAAATTCTATATCCAAAAATCCGCAAAAACGTCGTTTGTTTTCAAACCAAGTAGAAATAAAGAGAAAAATGTAGT
The DNA here is from genome assembly GCA_018238005.1 of Eurema mandarina. Classification (NCBI taxonomy): domain Eukaryota; kingdom Metazoa; phylum Arthropoda; class Insecta; order Lepidoptera; family Pieridae; genus Eurema; species Eurema mandarina. The sequence goes on from DWAJ01003924.1 coordinate 8,135, forward strand.
GTACAATTCTTAAAACAAAAATCCAGCTAAACAAAAGTCATTGTTAAAATGCAGTACAATAAAAATGCATCGTTAGGTTCATTGTTTGTGTAAAGGTCACGCCGGGTCAAGCCACACTGTATTATTTGGTGACCCCAAAGGATACCGGGAAATGTCTTTATTGCAAGTATTGTGCTGTTAAATTTTATTTATATTAAACAAAAACAAATGTACAAACAAATAAATTGTGCTTTGGATGAAATTTAGTTAGTTTTAATTGTGCTGTTTTTGACAACTGAAAAACGGTTGTTACCAGTGTTAAATTTAATAATTTCTGTACAGTTTTAATTTATATATTTATAAGTGCAAACTAATTAGGTTTTAACTGTAATTGTCATATTTACCAACAAATTCTAAGAGTTACCGATAACATTGTGTAAATCGTTTTAAATAACAATTTTTACCATTATATCTTGATCGTACTGCGTGCTTTTACAGAAACGATTTGCACAATAGTAGGTAATGAAGGTGATTTGATTTGTTAAACGTATATCATGTTATTTTAACATAAAGCGCCCGAGTTCGCAATTACCGAGTAGTGGTTAACGGTGTTAGTTCATTTGTGCTTTAAGTAAACATTTCCACCATAACTCTTGAGGCACTTATGAGCCCCCGCACGGCTCGTTTATCTTCCCCTATCTCTACTGAAATGCTCTTCAAAGCGACCAACATAATATTTATGTATACCTTGATTATTTATACTTTCTATTATTTTTCATAACATACATAAAAAAAGGTTTTACGATAAGTCTGGGTTACGTTACGTACGGCTTTAATGTATCTTTAATCATTTTTATAAAATCAACATTTAACTGAAAATATTATTTCTAACAACGTACTATAATAACATTTTATCTCTTTTATTACAAGAGCATCGCTACCATTAACCGAATCGATTTATATAACAACTCCGGATAAGATATTAAACGCGTATACATAAATAGTGCATTGTGAAATTTGCATGAAATATAATGTACTTCTTCGCCGTTCATTTTGTATTCCACTCTCGCTCGTGAGGGAAAGTGTGGCTGAATATTTGCAATTAGATTACCGCCCTCCATGCGATAGCCAGATTTAATTTATTGCACGTGTGATGTCGACTGAATTTGCATTTTATATACATTTATAAAACAAGACATACGAGACTTGGGTAGACGGATTAAAAGATAGATTTGTCTTTAGTTTTATGAATTCAAGTAGCATCCTCACGCTCCTCATCCACGCTCATTGGCTAGTATTTGAATTAAAAGTTGAATAATAAATAATCTTGTGTTTCCTAACCGACTTGACGTCTATTTTGACCTTTACCATTTAGCTTAAATATTAAACAATTAAAACTAAACTTGCTTCAGAACACTTTCAAAGAACTTTCTTCCTACCTAGGATTAATGTAATGTTCTAAGCAAAGAAAGGTATAATTTCTGCCCAGGAATTTCCTTTAATTACTGCTGAGTGCACAGTTCCATCCAGACGTCGGGAAACAATCAAGAAGTTCCGAGCACTTAAAGCATTGCCAGCAAAATTAAATTAAAACTCGATTCAATCCTTTGAAATATAAACTAAGGTGGGCGAGTGGATTTGCATTTTGTCAACTTCGCTAGGATACCTAGCCTTAATTACTCACACGTAGGACGAACACGAGTGGCGTTGAGTTAATTAAAGGAAGTTTGCTCAAGAGTAGTTCTCGCCCGTGTTAATCCTGTCCTCCATACGATCGGATAATATATTGTATTAGGTACATATGTATGCAATATTTATAAAAGCGATGTAGCCTTCTGTATCTTCCTAAACTTAATATGATTTTTAGGGGGAAATAAAGGGCCACTACTACTTTCTACATACAATATCACGCTAAATCTAATAAAAATTGTAACAAAAATTATAGCATGCTATGTTAATAAAATACGACGCATACGACTCTGACATTTCGTTAAAAATATGCCTACCTAGAGAAAATATTTTCGTTTATTCCTTAATCTTTATTGAAACCTAATCCAGGCTGCAAGGTTACATTTTAGTATCAAATAATATAATATTATCCAACATAAAGTGAAATGCAAGCCTTATTACGGTTACAGGGACTGAGAGGTCGCATGACTATGAAAATTATTTGATGCACGCAACCTAATCATGCCTTATTTTCATGCCTTACCTTTCTGCTGCTACACTGAATTCCTGCTGTGTGTTATTTACTTTAATTATACGAATTCACGGTATGGTCAAAATGCTTCCTATTGATACGGTTATCAAAAGATTGATTTTATTTAGCATGACGTGCTCGGTAGGCGTGAAATGATGTGACAAGGTTAGAGGAGTAATTGTTACCGTATTAATATGTGTGTTAAAAAGAGAAATAATATTTATAGTAAATAAGATTTTTTTTGTATATATTATATACCCCATTCTTATGTTAATGTGTATTTATACCTTCTTATTTTATAAATGCAAATGTTTGTAACATTGCATAGATGCAAAAACTACTGATGCTTGTAGATTAAATACTTAACTAATTATTATATTCACTCGCTGGTCAGATCTCATAAAGAAGCTTACCGGCCTAACTGAAGCTATGAAGACCGCCAAGAACAGGCAGACATGGAGAAGTCTCGTGCTAACTGGACACGACCTTCAGAAATGAAGACGTCGATTAAGAAGAGAATTATTATATTAGAATACACTACACAATCCTATTTAAATACAGGTATTGTCAAGAAAATGGAAACTACTCGAGCCAGACTAATGCCTTATAAAAATCAAAGTAAACTTGAAAAATTGTTCGTAAATGTCAAAGTTCTGTTTACGCAGCCACTTTCCGAAGGTTAACACGCTCGTCTAATCGTTTAAAATCTCCGTCTTAATATTATCGTTATTGGTTATCAGTGGATACAAGTATAACCCAAGGCTACAGATAAAAACTTGTAGTCCCGAGGGGAAAAATGAAGTTCATTACGCTTCAGAAGGTAGCTGTTTATTTTTATATAAATTTTTAAAAAGAAAAAGAGCACCTACCTTCTTCGAGAAGAATAAAAAAGTAATGAAAATTAAGGGAAGTTTATTCAGTTGCTATTAAGATATATAAGATACGAAACGACTGGCAAGAATTAATGTTATATAATGACTAAACTTGTCTAGTTTTACCGTACATTCGCTATAGTACAAAAATAAAATCTTGGCGGTAGATGCTTGCCGTTAAGTTTCTTCGGGATGGACCTTCAAACACATGGTGTCAAGCAATAACATCTACTTAGAGATGTCTTTGCGTTTCATTCGAAAAGTGTCAACACTCATATTTCCCTTCCCTTTTCCTGTAACTCCTTTATTCTCTTTTCGCCATAAACCTTTCATTTTCACCTGTATTTCAAGACTTCGCATTAGTCTGAATATGAGAGAATCTTTGCATCTGTTCTTGGACGGAGGTGATCGGGTATTACCATCAGTTGAACTTCTTTCTGACATGCCCGCTAAAACAAAAGAAATTATGATGATGTAACTTTCTTTAAGTAAGTCGTGCAGCGTTGTATATCCTGATATAATCTACAAGCTAGAGACGTTGTCCCGGAAATAACGATGCGATTTCCTTCAAGCGTTAGGTAAACTTCTTTAGTTTTATAATATAATATTATATGTACCTATGCGTTTTTGCATGGCTACCAAGCCTTTCAAAACTGATAAGTCCAAGGTGTCCAAGTAACTGTCTAAATTACTTGTATAATAGAAATTATATATCATTTCGGTCCGATATAGAAGACTCTCATAACAATTTTATCCAAAAAAAGAATTGTATTTATTTATTTTTTTTTTTTAAAGAAAACAGGTTTGCGCTTGACCACAACTCACCTGATGTTAAGTGAAGTTGTGGTCTAAGATGGAGCGCGCGTACCTGTGAGGTACCTGTTCACTCTCCTCTTGAAGGCACCGAGATTGTAAGAAGGTAATTTTAATTTCGAAAGTCAATTAATTAATTTGATGCTACAGACTAAGCTGTGTCTAGACTGAGTGATTGTCTTGGCAGGAATATACCAAAGGAGAATTTATCATTTGAAAAGTTAAGACTTCACTCATTGCACCAACTTTACTATCTTTTATTAATTATATTTGAAACACGCCTCGCCTAGCGGTTTCGCCCGCGTTTTCATAACCTAGTACTTGAACATAATAATATTAAGAAGCATATGGCTTTCCTTATAAATATTTTATAATAAACAAAATGAATGCTTAATATGCTGTTAAGGCTGAAATATGAAAATGTGAAAGTTTATCCGTCTGTTTGTCTCGATTTCAAGCCAAAACTACTAAACTGATTGTAGTAAAATTTGGCACACAGATAGTCTAGAGCCTCACAAAGGACATAGGCTATTTTATATGAAAAAAAGGGTTCAAAAGATAGAAATATGGGGGTAAAAGTTCGATATAAAAAACCACGCAGGCGGAGTCGCGGGCAACAGCTAGTAAATAAATAAAAACAAAATAAATCACCCTCACTTAACAAGTTGGCAAACGAAATTATTTAGGATTGGATTGGTATTAATTAGGAAAATGCCACATGGAAGATATAAAGCCTTTGAAAGTGGTAATCTGATTTGCGGGTGAATTCACGTTACCTCTCGTATTAGACCTGGGTGTATTTATTTTTAACCGACTTCAAAAAAGAAGGAAGAATTTTGATGATTCGAAGTTTAAAAATACTCTTAAAAAACTTTTATTGCCCGCAATTACACGTATTACATACCCAAAAAATATATGAACAATAATAAAAGTATATAATTTACGGTCGAATTGAGAAACCTCCTTTTGTAGAAATGGGTTAATAATTTACTCTTTCCTTTCTCACTTAAAAAGGCCACTAACATATTCGCATAAATATTATTAGTAAAAATATGTATTTAGTAAATTTTCCTCTTTAAGCTATGGCTGACAAATATTACTAATTAAAAAAAAATGTTTATACGATATTCTTATAGTACCTAGTTATAAAGAACAAAGTGTATTTATAGATTCACAAATCCAAAATAAGGCCACGTCAAGTTTAAGCTGACACGAGTTTGGAACTCCAAGAAAATGTCAGCTGTCGAACAACCGACACCTGGGATTTGCGAACAAGACCAAAATAAACATCTCATTTAAATTTTAATCGTAATACTTTAAACTTTTATATTTAATGTTGTATTATTATTTATTTCTTATAGGATAGGATAGAATTATTTTTTTTTGTCGATGTTTTTAGCGTCTAGCGTCTACAGATCTAATTTAAGTTAGTTAATTTTTAAAGGCTTTATTATGTAAAACATAATACTTATATGTATTAGGCACACGCGTAACTTAATACAACAATAGATATTGAAAAGATATTGTCGCTTTAAGCTACTTACAACTTTATTTATTTATTTTTATTTTATTAATACAAGGTTGTCCACCAATCTTTACAATAGTAAATCTATACTAATATATAAAGCTGAAGAGTTTGTTTGTTTGTTTGTTTGTTTGTTTGTTTGAACGCGCTAATCTCAGGATCTACTGGTTCGAAATGAACAATTCTTTTTTTATTGAATTGACCATTTATCGAGGAAGGCTTTAGGCTACATAACATCACGCTGCGACTAATAGGAGCGAAGATATAATGGAAAATGTGGAAAAAAACGGGGAAAATTATTCATCTTTGAGGGCTTCCTTTGCGTGCGCTG
>DWAJ01003925.1:0-13852 GCA_018238005.1 Eurema mandarina
GTTTTACACCTATTGTACTAAATTATAAACAGTAAACTAGGTAGGAACGTGTTGTACGGTTATTGACCCGTACACTAACTCCTCTATGCTTATCTGTCAATGATAATGGTTAGACCAACCGTTTTCTTGCACTACCTTCTATGGGAACATGACTAGCGTATAAGGAACCGATATATCGTAAAAGGAAATGATAGTAAGTAATAAGTACATTATAAAAAGCCTTTTATTTTACCCACAATCAAGATTTTCAATTTCCTTTTTTGTACTAGTACTTAAAGAAATCTTTTGAACCTACTGACAACTGACATTTCTAGGCTACATTCGGCTAACTTTCTTTTCACAATAAGTATGTATTTATGCTATATACTTACTAAAAAACCAACAAGTATTTAGACCGATACCCGGCTTCGGATGTTTACCGGGATGGTAGTTCACAATAGCCATACATATAGACAGAACAGCGGGACATCCCCACGCGTACAGAGCATACCAGAAAAATGTTTTCCACCCGTAATCACATACAACAGGGCGCCTGCAATAAATTTTAATTAGTACTTCATTTATTAGACAAAATGTGGTGTTTTAATTACCAATTGTTAAATATTTATATATTATATATACGTATTTTTACAAATTTGGAAGATATGCCGTTTACCCGGTATGTATTCACAATTCTCTTCCACTTTTCAGATAAAGACATAAATTAATAATCCAAGACAGCTTACATTTCATTAATAACTGTTTAAAAATAGATATATAGAACTAACCTTATACTCAAAAGTATTTGTATCGCAATAGCGTTCATCCAGAAAAAGCTTGCCACCAAAAAGAAATACGTTAAGAACCCTGAAAAGTCAATGTTATTTAATATATGGGCAATAATTATTTTGCCTTGAGCAATATAATTATTAATATTAACAGTTATAGGTAGATTGGTTAAACCATATAAAGGCTTATCATGAGTGACAAGGCAATTTAAATTTAACGATTATTTAAATTTCCAATGAAGAGAAGTATTTTTTCGCTTTTTACCTCGAGCAGCACATAAATCCATGTCGGAATATTCCATTAGCTTCATTACAGCCAAAATTCCGAGTCCTATTGCTAAGCTTATACAGAAGTTTATAATGCTTTTTCCTTGGAGATCTCTGTAACAAGGAGAATAAAATCAATTATTTGTAGAATTAAATTAGTATGTATGTATTTGTAAACATGTTAGTATACACTTACCTTACTTCAGGCAGCAAGCAGTACACGAAAGCAGTAAGTAGCAGAAATACTACAGATACAATCATACAATACTCCAGCACGTTGCCTCCCATAATAGGCTCCTCTGTATCATCACAGAACACCAGCACCTTCTCTGTGTAATTCACTGTCCCCTCTGACACGCAGAATCTTTAAAAATCATATCATATTAACTCGGTTTCGAAGTTTAAAATATGTATAAATATGAGTCTTTGTTAGAGTGTTGATTCTAATTAATATAATATAGTTAATTTTTGTATTCGTATTTTATTTTACATGCGATATATATAGACATTTATTAAAATTCAGCTATCTCGATTTTTTTATAAATGTCTTCCATTTCACATTGTTTTCTAAACTTGTTTTTATGTACATACAGTTAATGATTGATTTTTCTAATAAAATCCACTTTACGTTTCAATCATGTCACTGTAGAAACACTAGAAATAAGCACAAAATTGACTTGCCGGTGATCAGACTTAGTAAAGTTAGTAAATCGTTTAAAGGTCAATGTGTACGCCTTTACAATAAAATCCCAGAAAGCGTTCAAAACCTTTCCATTAATAAATTTAAAAAAGTAGTAAAAGAACGTTTGTGTGCCAAAGCCTAAGGTCAATGATTTCATAAATGATGGCACATCTTGGGAGTAGGATGGCTGCTTGCAAGGCTTCTACACTATTATAATATGACGTACAATTATGTATTTAATATATACTTATGTTAAGTTACTCAATTGTAAACTTTATACATTTTAAAAGATGATTTTTTTCCCCCTTTTTTGGTAAAAAGTGTGGGACCCATGCGAGTTTCTTACGCCGGTTCTTTTCGCCGGGTTAGTTCCCGAACCGGTGGTAGGCACCATGTAGACTTTCTGAAGGTATTTGTTTTTCAAATTTACTCAGAAATAAATATTTTTCAATTCATTTCATTTTTCATTTTCATTATCTATTATCAGGATCCTTTCGCAAAGCTCTTGCTATAGCAATACTTTATTTCTACCCCCGCTCTATTTTTCTTAGCTCTATTTTTTTGAGATGAAATTAGTTTTTATGGCCATATAGTTTACAATAAATAGTTTAAGTACCTGGTAGCTTCATCCAGTATCATTATAGGCGGGTTCTTGAGCACAGCTCTAGCTATAGCGATCCTTTGCTTCTGTCCCCCGCTGAGGGACATACCCCTCTCCCCCACCATAGTGTTGTACCCGTCGGGGAAGTTACGTATAAATTCATCTGCGTTTGCCGTTTGAGCAGCTTGGTATACCTGGAAAAATGTTTTGGTATTAAGAAAATGTTACTTCATTATATCTATACTAATTTATAAATGCGAAAGTAACTCTGTCTGTCTTTCCATCACGCTAAAACTACTAAAACGATTGGAACGAAACTTGGTACACAGATGGTCTAAAACCTGAGATAAAACATAGGCTACTTTTTAACTGGAAAAAGGGTTATAAGGGGGGAAGGGGGGTCAAAGTTTATATGTAAGTCCATGCGGACGAAGTCGCGGCTAGTTATAACAGCTAGTCGGCGGGAACAGCTAGTTATAGTATAAAACAAAGCCGTATAAAATCATGCAACTAATTTTCATGCGGTTTAACTAACTTAATAATTATTTATAAAAAATCTGATACGACATAGTACTTACAACTTAAGAACCAGTTCCGAATAGCAAAATAGCTATCCTATCTCATCCTAAAAAGGCTAATTATAGCATTAGAACTAACTGAAGAAACTATAATTTATACTCACTTGTATTGGTATTGATGTTTAAGAAAAAGCCATTTTTTGTACTAGTAAATAGGTAGTTTTATTTTACTCACTTCCGCATCGCTAGCTTCAGGCTTTCCATAGCGTATGTTCTCTTTGACGGTGGTCGCGAACAACACCGGCTCTTGACTAATAAGTCCTATGGCACGACCTCTCAACCAGGAACAATCTAATTCACGTATATCTATGCCATCTATGGTCACGGTTCCTTTGTTCACGTCGTAGAACCTGGAAATTATTAAATTATAACTAAATAATACTGCCAGTGGCGCCATCTAGTTTATGTCATGTATAACTAACTATGGTATTCACTATCGAATGCAATCTATGAATAAATCTTTAGCCTATTTCCAATCACTATCCATGTGTTTTATTAGAAGTGTAGTAATAGTAATAGTGACCACTTGGTGCAGTGGTAACTGGCCAGGGTTGTTGGTTCGATCCCCAGAACGGAAAAATATATTTTTAGTTTACATTTGTATCTTTATGGGGTCTGGGTTTGCTATGTATTATAAGTATCTAATTACTAAAGAAAAGTATGTATAAGTGTAAGAGTGATTATCTAGTCGCCATAACACAAATTCTGGTTAGCATAGGACTAAATGGCAAAGTATGCCACGGAAAAAGTCAATGTATACCAAGAACTCCTTAGATAAGGAGGTGGTAATGTCGGACTCGCACAAATTGTAGTGTAAAAAAGCACTAATGATAATTAATACACATAACAACACAATGTTGCCCTCACCTCTCCAACAGAGCAGCGATAGTAGACTTTCCATTCCCTGAGCTGCCAACAATGGCGACGGTCTTGCCAGCCGGAATTTTTAAGTTGAAATTATTTAATACTATCTGAAAAATAAAATGTGTTCTCCATTACTTATTACTAAAAAACTTGGATTTGATTCTAAAGGAAGAGCTTTATGCCATCTTCAAAGATTTTACACACTAAAATTCACTTTGCTCAAAATTGAAATTATTTTTTCTTAATATAGACTACAGATGACTGATGATTTTAATGTCTTAGACAATGTAGAAAAATATGTTTTTCCAATTCACTTACTGCATCTGGTCTTGTGGGATAGGCAAATGTGACATCTTTGAATTCAATATCTCCGTGAAACTGGTGATATTTGATTATCTTCGTTCCAGAAATGTCCATTAACGGTTGTTTATTTATGTACTGGAAATAAAATAATAGCGTTGTTACACTATATTCCATATATGTAATAAACTACCCTTGTAGCACAAAATGCATACATAATTTTATTTCTTGTTTCCATTCCAAGTTAAATATATTCAATCAGTTATTTTTGTGTGTAAGAGTTCTGTCGTTCTTTCTTTGAGACATTCATACATAATAACGAACATTTTCATATATAATATTAGTAAGGAGTTATATTGCTGAGTTTCATTAACAATTTTTTTGATAAAAACAAAATTAAATGAGCTCTTTTTTAATGTTTAATAAACATAATTTAAAATTATAGCTTATTATTGAATGTATAATATGTGTTAGTAGTTTCAATATTTGAGTGTATCTCAAATTGTACCATCATTTAAACATGTTAAGTTGCCAACAGTAAAAGAAATTTCACTTACATATTTCGACCACAATTAAAATAAAACTCACTTCAAAAATCCTTCCACCCGCGCTAACTCCTTTAATCACAGATCCAAATAGCAATGATATCTGTGCCACGGACCGTTGTATAGTCTGTGCGTTGACAAGAAACGCCATGACGTCACCCGCTGACATCTGTCCCATTGACATTAGGTGACCGCCGAGAAACATTGTTGCCAGTACCATGCTATAAGACACACAGATAATATATAAGATTGTACTAGTATTTAAAGAAGAGAAATTATGAAAATTTATATTTAAGTTTTTATAGTACACTAGCTGCCCAACGCGACTTCGTTCACGCTGTACCTATTCTACCCAAAGCCTTATACAACCACGAATATTCTAACAAAATAATAATGTAAATCGGTTCAGGTGTTATCGAGTTATGGGCTTACCAACACATTTTGTGATTCATTTTTATATAATAAATTAACATAACAAAATAATACAATGCATAATAATATTATAATATTGCAACAAGTCATCAAGGACCTACTCATCAGGAGATATGTGTGCAAAATCCATTCAGTAGTTTTGAAAAACTTACAGTTTCATTTATATTATATTCCTTCAGTCTTTTAGCCATGATTGGAAAATACAATCATATATTATTTATTGGAACAGACAAATAATTATTAATTCGAACTGTCTCTAGTCTGGGCAGATTAGATGTGATAGTTGTTGTTCTTTGTTTTAATAACAAATACAGTTAAATCTTAACAATCTAAGACTTCTTTACTTCAAGTATAAACACACTCACCCGTTTAAAAACAAATTGGTCCCAGCTTGAAACAGACCCACGCCCAGCCCCAGCTCCATGCTCAAGTCAGCGGCTGTATCACATTCTTCAGCGAACATGTTCGCTTCGTTCTGTTCGCCCGCGAACGCGCGCACTGTGCGCATGTTCGCGATCGCTTCTTCCGCTACTAACGTGGCTTTTTCTATCTGCAAATATTAATAGTTTCAAATAGAAAAAAGAGAAAGAATAAAGAGAGAAAGAGAATTTTATATATTTTATATTTACTGCGCCCTTTTTAATAATAATTAAAATTAGAATTTCATGATTTTCACGTGCAAATTATTGACTGACATTTGAATAGTAAATTTACGAAACCAGATTATGCTACAAAAACTACCAATTTTATATTCCACCACTGATATGACATTAAATGAAGCGTCAAATTACGATACCCTACTTTCTAATATATTAATAAACATATTATCATAATTGTAAAAAATAAATATTTATTTAAAAACAAACCTGCGCCTGCGCTTCTCTAGACAGTTTCCTCAACAGTGAACCAATAAAGGTCCCTCCGATGACCACAGTGGGAACACACATCAATGTCAAGCCCGTCAGATGCGGTGATATTATAAGCAGACTCACTGCTGACCCTACCACCTGAAATTCATACAAAAATACATGAAACTATTTCATGAACTGTACTTCTAAGTAACTTATGAACTTCATTATTATATAAATAAACATTAGGCCATTATATTTATAGAAAAGTTATCAAATTCTAGTAGGTTATATGATATCGCTTTTAATGATAGGGACGGTTTTAGAAAATATGATAAATAGATGTGATTGTTACTATACCGTCATGTGTATATTATTAATTATGTGTGAATTTTTCTTTTTAATAACAAATCCATGTTCATAGCCAAACAGCTAATATGTTTCTCTTCAAGGAAAGCTAAGATGGAGTAAATTGACAGTGTAGCAATTATAGTGTTTCTAAATTATTAAAATTTTCCACTCTTGTATTATATCTTGTCTTAAATAATACTCAAAAAATTACTAATAATAAATGATAGATCTCGAGAGAGTTAATTGTCTAGTTTAAAAATAGTTACAAAGCTATGTAATTCAAAATAATAATAATAACCTGTGTGATTGCACGCAACCCTCCTGATATGGTTTGTTTGAAAGAGCTCTTGAAATCTTGTACATCTACTGTTATCCTGAAAATGTACACATTCTTATCATTATTTAGTAGCCTTTTTCTCTCTTCTTTTCTATTATATTATCTTTAAAGTTGCAAAATGTCTTTTGTTGGAGGTAATTGATCACTATCTGGCAACCCAGACTCAATAACTATACCATGTAATAATATAAATTACTAAAATTGTGACAGTATAAAAGAAACAAAAAGATGAACATTGATAAAAAAGTAATAATATTATGTTAGTCCTCTTAAGCTTTATAATATAATCTGTATACAAAGTTAAAAACAGTCTGTTCAAAGAAAAAATATCAAATTATGTCTGTGGTAAAATTAATATTTAAAAGATAATACCTATTTACAAGCTCCCCAGTCCTTTCTCTGTCAAAAAAAGCTATATCCTGTTGTAATATCGATATAAAGAGGTCCTGCTTCATTTGCATGGCGACTTTTTCGCCAACTTGAGCTAGTAAATGAATGTAGAAAAATGTGAACATGGCCTGAAAATATAATTAGTATTAATTAATTCCAAATGAAATTGATAAATTAAAATAAAAAACGAATCTTGTACTAATATTAGCTGTTTTTTTAAAGGGGCTTTTTTTAAGATAAATATCGGAAAAAGTATTATAAATTCTTTCACAATTAAAAGTTGAGGGTGCGACACAGGTTACATACCCAACATGCCTGTACAATTATCAATCACACCATTGAATGTCATTTAAAAGGCCATAGATATAGTAAAAGTGACAAAAAAAATTGAAAGTTCTACACTTCGTTAGGATCATAGGAATGTTTATATCAACACAATAACTATTAAAAGGTAAGTTTTTACAGAGTCGAACTTTGAGACTTAGCTAGTTTTTATATTAGTTCATCACCTTTCTTATGAGTCTGAAACTCACTTGCTTTATTACATAACTAGCTGCCCACTTCATTGGGTGTTAATTATCCTTTTCGGTTTTTTATATAGCCTATGACATTTAGCAATAATGTGGTTTCTGTTAGTGAACGATTTTTAAAATTGGTTCAGTATATCCCGATATTGCGCCTTACAATTTAATAAACACACAAACTTTACTTCTTTATAATATTAGTATAGATTACCTATAATTTATTCTTTCAGCGTTATGTAAAAATGACTAGACAATATACACCTGAAAAATTAAAAACATTTTTCAATAATACATTCAGAATATTTACCTGTCCAATATATAATGTAATCATTTTGAGTGCTGGTAACTTAATTTGATCTATAAAATCTGCTGATGGGTTGTGTCTCATCTCGGCTAATATATTTACAATTACACCAAGCATCGCTGGAATGTAGATATTTAAAAATGCAACTGCCATTGCCGACTGAAATAAGTGATAAGAAAAAGTAGAACTAAGCAAACAGTTATTATTTGTAATATTCAAATATAGGCAAGCTAATTCAGCTATTTTTTATTAAGCTGTCCGTTGGAAGACCTTTAATTTTGGCAATATGTGAAGGTTTTGTATTGAAAATTAATGAGAGAATCAAAACCTTATAATTTTTCAGTAATTCACATGAACTTAGAACTATTTAAATTAGAAAGTAACATTATTAAAGAGAATTAGTTAAAAAACACGAAAATAGAAATTACTATGTCTGATTCAATATGAAATAGAAGTACTTACAGCAACGGCAGCTGCTAACAACCACTTATGAGGTTTTAAATATTCAAAAAACTTTGTCCAATCGAATTTTCCACTGTCATCATTAACATTTGGCCTTCTCTGAATTATTCTTGATTGGACTTGTGCCTTACATAATACTGATCTATCACTTATCAATAAACGAGTCCCTAATCCTAGACTTATACCCGTACAAAGCTTCCAAGGACTGATAAACTGAAAAACACTTTTCAACTCATTTTCCTTATTTCTAACATTAGATATATATCTTTTAACAGCATCCGAAGGTTTATTCTTAAGTAAATTAATAAAGTATCCATTGCTTCTTATGGGTGTTAACCTGTAAAATAGAATACTGTATTAATATTTTCCTGTTTAATAAATATTATGAATTTAACCCTAATATTATTGTTTACCTTGGCCGCATCAATTGACACGTCTGCATATGTAATAATTGCCACATGTTACGTTAAGTTTTCGTATATTTCTAGATGGTTATAGTCATATTTTTTGTTAAATAATATATTATAATTAAATTATTATGAGTTTCAAATAAACATGAATCGAACTGTTACGAAACTAACGTCAATTGTCAGCTGTCAAAAGCCAGTGTCAAAACTTTGACAGTGGCATAAATATTTTTTTATTTATAACAACATGGGTAGACTGCTTGTTAGCAGGTAATCTGATTATAATTAATAAACTGTATAAAATAAGCTAATTAATGACAATCAGCAAAATATAATGTTTTTACATCATAAGACGATGTTTTAGTGAATAATAGTAATAATATTATACCACACTATGTTTACTATAAATACTGTATTTTCTATTATTTAGTGTGGATAATAGTATATAAATAAAAATTAATCGCAAAAGATGTTGGTAAGCGCATAGCTCGATACCAGCAGCTGAACAGATTTACATAATTCTTTTTTTAGAATGTTCGTGGATGTACAAAGATTGTATTGCAAGCAAAAAATGGTAGATGTAGGGTATAGAATTCGGCTAAATTTATAATATTTAATTATTTCTTAATGCATATTATTGGGTAAATCTCACGAGACGTTTCGTTGATTATCAGTTTTATAAACATACTGTTTCTCGCGACTTGTCGACTTGATTTTACGACTCACGCCTTATCCGCGTCGAGTTCTATTTAATCTAATAAAAAACTAAAAAGTTTCGCAAAATATTTTTTTTAACACCAGAAAAACGGTGACCGCAAACATTTAACTATAGTTTTTAAAATCATTAATAAGGTAACTAAAATTTAAAATTTATCTTAAACAAATCCTTTAGTATGTTTTATTATAATTATTTATTTGTAAATCACAATTATTATGACATACAAATAAATTTGATTTTAAGATTGCTTAAGCTTTTTCTTATGCATTTTTCCGTACCATTCTTTTTTTATAATATTCTGTTTATTTAATACAATCTGTAATTCTGCATTCTATGGTTTAATATAAATTCCATCGTCTGCATCACGTAACGATATTTAAAAATCGAATTGTAAACTCCCTATTTCATCACAGATGGTCAAGAGGCGCGCGTGCATACTGATTTTGGCGCCAATACATCTTTTGTTTATTTCAAGTGGCGCGATTTAACGCAATTATTTGTTCATTGCTTTTTATTCGATTTCAAACCGTTTATTATGTCGAGAAGGGTTTGCAGCGTTGTAAGAAATCGAATCTAACATATTATTAATAATATACTAGCGACGCCCAACGGTTTCACCCGCGTAATTTGGAGTAATTTTATTAATCTCGGGATCTACTGAACCGATTTAAAAAAAAATCTTTCACCAATAGAAAGCCACATTATTGCTGAGTGTCATACGCTATATAAAAAACCGAAAAAATAATTAACTTTATGCCCAACGAAGTGGGTACGGGTCAGCTAGTATTATATATAAGTGTGTTCAATTTTTTATTAGAAATTTAGTGATTCGAAAGCGATTACCGACGGATAGTTAAACTTTTAAATCAATAGGTAGTGATTTAGTAACTTCTTTAAAATTTCCTAATGTTTTATTCAATTATATAGTTTCCTAATTTAGGTATGATGAATGTTGCCATAATATTATTAATCAAAAATAACTACCTATTTGGATTTTGAACCATCTTGTACAGTCGAGAAAATTACCCTGCATCTAAGCGTGATTTACATACAAAACTGTCAAACATATTTCGTAATAAAACCATAGATAAGAATTAAATTAATTGTTTGTCCACATGCCAGTATCGAGGTATCGAATAATGGGAACCAATATCAGCAAATAGTTCCTAATACCATAATTTATTGTCTATGGTGACGGCAAAATATGCAAGTCAACCCCCTAATACCGACCATAATCGTTAGGGCGTGATGTGCAATGACAAGATATTATTAACATTTCTTTATTGTAGACCACATATTTTATTTAATTTCAATTAGAACTGTCTTAAAATTGTTGAATTCAATTCGGTTTCTTTTATTTACCTTTACTTTGTTATAGAAGTCTATAGGTGAGCTATAATCTATGGCTGTAATTGAGACATAAAAATATTAAAAGCCAGTCAGTAAAGTACCTTTTAGCACCAAAATTTAAATGAAGATGAAAGGATACTGTGGTGAGACAAAGTCAGTTGTCGGCGCTAAAGATACCTTGTCTGTGTAATGTTATTAAACCTTAAAATTAAGTATTTAACCTCTTTGTCGACGTGAAGGTTTTTCAGCACTTTTAATGAGCCTACAAACCACGTATTCGAAATATAGTTATTTCAAGTACCTAAATAACTCTCCTTAATTTTTTTAAGAAAGAAGGAGGGAAAAAGAAAAATATGGAACATCTCCAATTTAAACGACCACCCTGCTAAAGTATTTTATATACCAGTATTTTATGTACTAGTATTTTATATACTACTCAGAAGTACGCTAGAATTAAGTACTTTAAAAATGACAGCCACTAAAAATTTTATAGGCATTAATTTCCAATTCAATGTCTCGTATGCAAAGACTAGCTGACTTGTATTATAACAAACGGTAGACTATAGAGTTAATCTGGTCTGTCTGTGCATCACATGGGCTAATCCTATTATAGCGACACTTGTCTACGCAAGTGTTTAATGAATCAGATTATAAAGGATTTGATTCCTGTCCTAGTATTTTAGGGGACCGATAAAATGGCGCTAGCAGCTTTGCTGATTTAATAAAAAACACTTTAAGTATTTGAAAGTGTACGTTAGTACTATCTATATATAGGTAGTAGGTTTCTCTTTATTATGCACAGATATGATAAGAAAGATGAGTTTAATGGTTATGAAATAAACTAGTTAACTTCTTCAATAAAGCATTGACTCCTGCGCACGATTGCATTGGAATAATATTACAAGAATATAACGGAAAAACTATAAACACACCTAAGAGTAGAATGTGGAAGATCACCCGTTACATACAAAAATACTTATAACTTAGAGGATTATTATTCAAAGGCCAGTAACACATTAGTTAGACTTCTAACCAGTGCCAATGCGAAAGTGGTAACTTACTATCAAATCTTACTTACACGTAGGTACTATAAAAAAAGCTCATAGAAACATTTTAGCACCACGATACTCAGTTGGTAATGACCACCCACAGTTTAAGCGTAGTATGACTATCAAATCATGTTACCACTTTTATTAACAACCTTTCACCCTTAACATAAAGTCTAGATTCCTTTAAACGATTCTTTTACCGACAGATGGTGTAGCCGAGGATAATACCGCGGTTATAGATCGAGGATCCTTTATGAGTAATAAATATTGTTTGTTTTACAATCGATATGACTTAGCTTCTTAATCATAGAATTAATTTTTGTAGATTTTTATCAAGGGTAGTATAGTAGTATATATAGCACTTGCAAAAGAATTTGTTTGCTTGATACTGACGCGATGCTTCTGACTTCTCTTCGATGCAATGAGACAGAATACAGAGAGGTTTTGGTAGATATGAAATCGAAGAATCTATGAATGTATCCCCTGGGTCCAATTACTAAAAAACTAAAATTAGCTTCTCAAAGTACGGAAAAGATTTCTGAGAATATAGAAAGAAATGGTTTATTATTAAAGCAGATATACTTGCTGCTGTAGTGCCCAAAAGCATTTATAATATTCTTGATTCTGGTATAAATTATATTGTTCTATGAAAATATTATAATGTAGTTTATTAGCTTATGTACACATACACCAGTAGAAATATTTTCAAAAAAACAAATGCCAAATCTGTTCATTAACCTCTAATTTTTTTTAATTTAATCACTAACTATTTAACTATTTAAGTTAACATGGCAAATTCCCACATTAATAATAAACCAGTCATCCTTTAAGCCTTTTCGTCCGTTTAACTTTTTACTTTTTAATTTCAGAACGCTAGCAACACTGTAATTACAAACGTCTGCGTTTTAATAACATATTATAATTATTTCATCACAGAACAAAGTAAACCTTGTACTATATGTTTGTCATAAAAGCAATTTAATCCCAAATGTGATGCCATTAAACTCTTAGAACAGTCGCTGCATATCATAATCCATTTGAATCTCAGTAAACACATGACGGTCTATAAATATTTACTTTAAGGGTTAAGCAGTGAGCTACGGCGGGATTACGAGATTTTTATTGTGAGAAAATTGAACGTTAATAACCTTCAAGAGCACAACTGCGCGTTTAAACTATTGTTGTTAGGTTTTATTAGTTTGTTTTGAATATAGAACAAATGATGTTCGATATACAGATTAACTATAATAATGCTCTCTTGGCTTATTAAGTCATCTGTAGGTACTTATATTATCTATAATGATGAGCTGTCAATGTCAATCTCAAAATATTTAGAGGTTACTTTTGACTTGACATTGGCAAAATTGTGGCAACACAGCACTGCCATTTCACCAAGAATAGAATAGAATACTTTTGACTAATGTTCTATATAATCGTACGTCTTTAGAAGTAACTAAGACAAGAATAGATATAACCTTCGTAATATATACGATTTATTTATCACTCTACGTAAGTATGAGAGTAAAAAAAAAGTAGTAGATTAAATTAAAACACAAAGGCGTGTCTTTAAATTCTTGTAAGCGATACATGACTACTTTAGAATAATAAATAAATGTCCAAAAAATATATTCTGAGACAACGGTGAATTGCATCTTATAAATATTAGTCATTTCACCACCTTTACACATACATTGAAGAGTTTTTCCTTAAAAGAAAAACCAAATTCCTTGAAGGATCACTGAGTTATCTGTCCGTCTGTCAAAAACCCTAATTTTAGGAACGAGAGGAGTTAGTTAAAATAATTTTAAAGCTTTTGTAAGCCTTTAAGGTAAAAAGATGCAGACGCTTATACCCCAATATATGCATATTTAGACACTGGACGGAATCAAAATTGACGTAAAATAATATGGTCCATAATTTATTATGTAATTGTATTAAAGATGAATTTTTATATTTTTAAGATTTCTGTCGATGCCGTATCTGTCATGATTTGTTTGTAACAGGCTCCTGAAAAACAGTCTTTACTGTCTTGGGAGTCTGGGTAAATTTTTTTATAAATCACCTTACGAGTATTAT
>DWAJ01003926.1:0-13851 GCA_018238005.1 Eurema mandarina
TTCAGCAAGTTCAACGTGATTCTTTAAATTGCCATAACTTTTTTATTTATCAACCGATTGACATGAATTAAACACTAAATGTTAAGTGAAGCTTACCACTATATGTAATTGAAATACCCATCTAGATAGGATAAGCCGTTTTTGAGATTAGCGTGCACAAACAAACCGACAAAAATTCCAAAAATCATTGTTTTGGGTTCTATTGCGTTAATAAAGGTCTCCTATAATATTTTTTCTCATATATCTTCCATGTATAGACAGCGACTCTTTACGTTTTTATTATATGTATAGATTTATAATAAAGGGGGCAAATGAGCAGGCGAGCCACCTGATGGGGCGTCATCGCCGCCCATCAACACTCGCAGAGCTTGACAACTCTGGAGTGGGTTGCCGACCTTTTAGATAGATGTATGCTCTCTCTAGTAATTTCAAGTTTTAGTTTTATAAATATTGCTATGTAATATGCTTATCAGTATGGCGACAATTGTTTTTTTTTTAATTTATTTTCTTTACCTAATATTTGTAGAAGCGTTAGGCGCCCCATATACCTACAATAGTATTGTACAATCCTTAAATTGTGCAATAATATTGAATAATGCCTTTGATTACAAACGTTCAATAAATTCTCTCAATAAAATTGACAAACTATTCTGAACAATATCTATATCTATACATCTATACATATAATAAAAACGTAACGAGTCGCTGTCTGTACATGGAAGATATATGAGTAAAAATATTATTGGAGACCTTTATTAACGCAATAGAACCCAAAACAATGATTTTTGGATTTTTTTCTGTTTGTCTGTTTGTTTGTGCACGCTAATCTCAGAAACGGCTTATCCTATCTAGATGGGGTTTTCAATTATATATTGTGGTAAGCTTCCCTTAACATTCAGTGTTTAATTCATGTCAATCGGTTGATAAATAAAAAAGTTATGGCAATTTAAAGAATCACGTTGAACTTGCTGAACGTTTGTTTATATGAAAGTCCACGCGGACGGAGTCGTGGGCATCAGCTAGTTTTAAATAATACCGTGATCGCCAAGAAAACTAAAATGAAAAATATTAGGCAATGTTAAGCCTAAACGGTGCAAGAAAAAATATTGCCCAATAAAAATTAAGCTCGCTCAATCTTTTGTTCAATCATTGTGCAATGTTTCAATACTATCCCTTAAAGTTCAATAATATTGTGCATCCAGCTTTACAGCGTGCTACAAAACAAGTGCCCGACCTGAAAATCTCTTATTATTTACCGATAGTAGATGCTTATCTTGGTATCGCTTTGAAAAAATAACATAATTAATTTTATTTATAGTATCCTATATTATATTGTATTTCCTTACCAAAGTCCTTGTTTATAAATTGATAGTATATATTTATTATATTTTTATTTAGTGTGCTTAGTTTAAAATATATATTATGTATGCATATATTCTTATTAAATGTTGCCTGGAAGAAATCACCTTTTGGTGATAAGGCCGCCTATTACATTTCTGCGCTTACATTTTAACTCTGTACAATTAGTCTATAAGATATTATAAATGTAATAAAGGATAAATAAATAAATAAATAAATAAATATTTTAAAAAAATATACATACTATATATTATACTACCTTAGAATGACCTCGGTTAGGTTACCCGGGAGTACCTGGGTAATTTTGGTAAGCCGCATTACCGTTAAATGTTACCGTTACCGTTCAGTAGTAATGCTACCGTTAAGTGGTATTAAAGTAGGCTCTACTAAAAATCTGAAGAGAAAAAGTCATTGCCACAGATTGTAGTTAGTTGGTAAATTAACTAGACCCATATAAATTTATCTTCTTCATAAATTTATCAAAAACTCGTTAAAAATTCTATTAAAAACCATCTCATGGTTAAAAATAACATTTTTATAGTTTACTGATCACAAGCTAGATGGCGTTCTTCGTTACAGCATCGAACTAGATAACTTTTCATGCATAAAATTCAAACAATTTTGCTGTTTATTTTTGCGGAGAGAAAATGCAATTAAAACGCATCGTCAGTTTTTATTACATAATATTGAATGTTACTACCTTTAAATATAATTTATGCGACCATAATAAAAGATGTTCAGGTTTCTTTAATTGCTTAAACAAATACATATTTCGAGGTATTTGAAAAGGGAGTATAATAATTGCCCAAACGTTTAAATGAAACGCAATAACAAAATAATGCTCCCCATTATTCAAACTTTTGATAAAAGACTGCGACTCCTCTATTTTAATATAAAACTAATATAAATATAATACATAGCCATATCTACTTCGTCAGACCTGTCAATATCGTCGATATAATATTTCCGAGAATAAAGCCACTCTTGACACCGCTATAACCTAAAAATGTCTGCCTAAAGCATTCTAACGATTGAAAATACCGTCTCATTTGGAGCAATCCTTAACAAATAGTGACGTCACTGGCCCGGTATGACCTATTTCAGTACAGCTAAGGGTAAGTTTTCACTAACGCAGCGCACTGCGATTATTCTGTCCATTTCAGTCGTAAACTTTTAATTGAATACAAATTGTTACTGTACATTTGGGTGGAAGTGGTTGGGGACAATTTTAAATTATGTATTTAGGTATGATTAAATTGAGGATAGGTTATAATCTCCATAGATGGAAAATTGGCCCTGAGAGTTTACGTATTATAATAGTAAAAAATTTAGACTTCAATTTAAACTTTTATTAAAAGTAAGGTTATAACAGAAGACTTTAATACTGCGTTTAATAGCTTGTTTAAATTAAACGTTCATTTTGGGTGGAAACTAATTTAGCAGACGCTTGGTCTAGTTATTCAGTACAACAAATCCTAATAATAATTATCGTGGTTGATAAATCATTCGGCAATATCAATTGGGTAGTATATAACAAGAAATATTCCCATAATGGTTGACAAAATTTGTGTCAAATGAATGCTATATACCTACATATTATAATGTTTGATTCGACAAGTCTTAATCGCGCAAAATTAAAAACATAGTTATTTGATATCTTGTACATTAATTATTTCTTGACATCGGATCATTGAACATTCGATCGGTATTTCAACTGCAAAGATCTAACCTTGATTTAGAGAGGGATTTCATCTCACTTTCTTATTTCAAAGTACAATATAAGCGAATGTTTAAAATTATTATGTTCAGAGTATCATCTGCTCTACCATTCATAACTGACATAGGCTCTAAAACCCACATTGAACGGTTCACAGATGATTGTTTTTTTGGTTGCCTGTGAACAAGTTTCAAGTTGTGTGAAGGAACATTCAGGGGGTTTTCGTCGGAAGCCGCCAGAAGCGACGTACGAGTCCGACATAACCCTTCATATCCCCCGACGTGAACGAGTATCCGTAAGAGGATTTCCCGCCACTGAGAAAACGCTAAAACCCAAACAGTACTAAATAACAATTGTTAATACGTGTTATATATTATAAAAGACACGTATTAAACACTTATACATACCAATATAAATTAAATATAAATAATTAAAATATAATTGAATAGTCATTTCTGCGCTTAGAAAATGGTTTAGTGTGTACATTCTATAAGCTCTGAGTACAAAATCAGAGCTCTCAGAATTCTAGAAACATCGATGTATAGCCCGCCTCGAGTTGCTCATCCGTCTTCGCAGACTATTTGCTTATACTTTAGTTGAAAAATCTTCAAGTTACCGTAAATGCAATCACAGGAATATATAGTATTCTCTTTCAAATCTTATTCTATTGAGAATTGATTCGTAATACAAGTACCTATACGATTTTAGTTCGATAGAAGATAGAAGTCTTCTAGCTGTCCGTCTATTCATCATGTTGCATCTGAGACAAACATTGACGAGTTTAAAGTGGTTTTGTCTTTAACATTGAGCTTATTTTAGCATACCTATTTTTTTCTTCAATTTACTGTATTATTTATATCTACGTATCGATGCCATATGTGTAATGACTTGGATGTAACAAGCTCCTGAAAAAGAGTTTGTACTAACTCAGGAGCCTGGGTAATTTTTTTCTGATACTTGTTCTAGGAAATAAATTACTATTATTTGGTTATAGATTATTTTTCCTGAATAGATATTTTCAAGGCGATTATTACAACAACTGATTGGGTTTATTAATTTATTGAGTGTTCTATTATAATAATATCGAACGATCGCGCAGGGATGCTGATTGGAGTACAATTCTATTGGAGTGGATTTCGAAGCGATTACCTATAAAGGTGTAATTCAATCGTATCTTGTTATACGATCTCACATAGTTCTATGTATGAATTATAATTTTAATAAAAAATAAGCCTGAAAATAACACATTTAATTTTTAATGCACCATTGATCAGCCCACACACATATACAAATTCAATAGTCAAAAAAAGCTTTCGCTTTAATCACTGTATCTATTACCATAAATAACCAATCATGAATAAAGAACCGCATGAAATTAGGTTAAGTAATTTTAAAGATTTAAGAATATGTAGGAACAGACAGAACAAAGTGACTTGTTCTTCACTATATATCATTAACCACCGGTTCGGAAGACAGTTTCTGGAGACAAGAACAGGCAAATTACTACTTTAGAAATGTTTCTTTATCGTATTTTTAGATGATATGGCAAATCATTGAACACGATATTTTATTTACAAAACACCGCCATCAATATTGTTTAGCGAACTTGTAGATATGAGTGATGCGACCCTACTCAATACGTCAATCGTGTCATTTTTTGTAAAGCCTTTGTTTTGTCTTATTATATTACCTTATCCGTCTATTTTGTATATACCTTATATACATTCGTATAATATTAGTATGTATATAAAAATGTTTAGTGAATTAACATAGTATTCCTAATATATTATTGGCTATACTTTCTATAACTTATTTATTACTTTCTATAATATAAAATGAATCGATTTTTAAGAATATTCTTTGAAATCGAGGATATTTCTTAAGTAAAGGTATAAAGGTAGGTGTAGGATTATATAGTTACGGAAAGGATAAGTACAGCCTGCCAGCTTATAAATAAGAAATTAACTCTATCTGTCTGCGTCTCTACTACTTTGTCATGTTTAAATTACTGTACTGTTTTTCATGTAACTTGGTTAAGAGATAGTATTTATCTTAATAACTATATTGAGCTTTTACTTACATTGAAAATAATAATTGCCTCTATTGCCAATACTCTCTATAATATGGGTTGCTTGGAAGAGATCACTCTTAAGTGATAAGGTCGCCTGTTACTTTTATTGTATCAAAACTAATTTTAAGTATGTACATTGTAACAAAGTGTGAATAAATAAATAAATTATCAAGCCTTTAATTATATAAAATGAAATTGAATCCATGCGAAAGAAAAGGAAAAATAGTAACAAAGCTTTATACAATCCATGGCTCGTCAGGAGTATTTTTAATTTACTCAATAGGTACCAAGTTAATTTACATAATGGCTTATAAGTAAGTCTTAAGTCTAAAAATATTACGCATCAAAAATGACCTCAAAATATTTGGCTAAGCCGAACCACGTTTAACCCTTGACTGCGGGCGGGTAATGGTCGTCGTTTTGTCAGTTCAATGTCATACTCGCGTGCCGTGGGGCAGTTAGCGTCACAATTCATTCGCCCCTGACTGTCCCGGCTCCTATACAATGATATGGGTCGCTGTGATCCATCAATGTGAGTGCTGTTTTTCAATTCGCTATTGGAGGGTTAAATCGAATTAAATTGTGTTTTGAAGCATGTGTATTGAATATTGAGCGTAGTTTTACTGTCACGTAATGTGTGGTGGTAGGTTGTGGTTAAATTAAGTTAATTTAAATCGTATATTTAACATAAGTATTATATTATACAGTCGTGGATTGTTACTAATATTATTTATATTTATTGTACATTTAGGAATCAGGAATAGATTTAATTAATAAAAAAAATAAAACAATAACAACACAAACAACAATTTTATAATCCATTCACTTAACAAAAGTCACAATTTAATAACCAAAGCTAATCAAATTTCAAAGTATTTATCTAGGAAACAATCAACCACTAAATACACTGTTTAAGCAAACAACCGTTATTTTAAATATGCGACAAGCAACGTGATGACACAGAGGACCTATCCGTACGAGAAGAGACCGACAAAAGATCTTACGTCCACCGCTCAATGGTTTTTATAACGGTTACTATGACGTCAAGTACCCAATAATAATATATTTCATAACATTCAGGTTACTTGGCCAATATTGCTACCAATAAGATCATTGAACAAAATTTAAAATAAGTAAATTGCAGTTGGCATTAAACCATTTATCTTCTAACAATATAATCTATACAGGACGTAAGTATCCTTAGAACCCTATTACCAATAATAACAAAATTTTATGATATTATTCATTATATAATAATCTTAGTTCAAATTTCGAAATGGCGAATCTTGCCACAGATAAGATAACAAAGCCGATCGTATTCGGTGTAGCCATTGTAAAATTGACGCCATTACGTGCAACTTTGTACGTCAATTTGTAACCATTAGATCTACGTAGTTAACCTTACGACGGTAATCTCGGTAAATAGACAGAATCACGAGTATATATTTGATAAAAGTTATCGGAGGGTTAACTCGTTAGTATTGATTGTGGGATCTATGGTATTGTAGGGTTGATTTTAAAATTGACTTTAAAGGTAATGCAGTAGGTAAGTTAAACGTTTGGAACAAAAGTTTATTTGGCAGTCGGTAACAGTTAACAGTTATTTTAAGCAATATATCAAAATTAGATATTTATATCATTAAAAAAATGTTTATTATATGTTTGTAAGATTGTAGACGATAATAATTGGATTTTAAAAAATCATTAAATAAATAATTTGTTCATAGGTTCAAACATTAATTTGCAAAGTGACTTATATCAGTATATACATGAAAAACAAATTGTAAATGGCAATGTAATATTTTCTTTAGATATTCAATATTGTTACAAACAAAAATGTGACAAAAATTTTTACAATAAATATTTCTATAATGTTTTTGTTTAAAATAGAACTATGACGTCACAAAATTATACCATGATAAATATATAAAACAATTAAATGAAAGAATTACGAGTAATTAAAAGCTTTTCTATAAACCCGGGCTCGTAATAACTTTTTACGATTTCAAAAATTACAGTGATATTTCTTGACTGTTCAACCCTTTCTGAAGTCGTTAAAAGAATATTAGTAGAGGGTGCTTTAATACTTTTAACTTGATTGCTTTTTTAAGTAATGAAATATGTGTACTTATTATGCATTGGGAAATAAATTTACCTACATGTATTTACGTAATACTTTGCAGGTCGTATGAATGTCGTAGAATAGAAAAATTTGTAAAACATAAAAGGCGCTCTTACGTACAATAAAAAGTCGGACTTGTGTACGAGCTAGGGTTCCGTATCATTTCATATTATTTATACCTGTATAATCTGTACTAACTCCTAAAATGTTTATTTTCAATTGTTTTTTCAGTTTTTGTTGTTACAGCGGCAACAGAAATAGAGATGGTTCATGAGATACGGCCTGGTGACAGATAGACGGACGAAAAGTAAATTTGTCTTAGTAAAAGGATGGCATCTTGAACACTGTTGTACGGAACTGAAAATAAATTAACCATATTTAAAGATCTTTTTATACCGATAAATTATATAAAACGATGAAAATAACACATTCTATGAGATTTTGAAATCCAATAGGATTGTGTAACCTTGTGTTTGCAATACAATACATACATCGTTTTTGTGCGAAAGATTAAAATCTATCGGAGTGAATCTGTGAAATCGTGATTTTTTAGAGCTGTGTCTAGCGAAACGAAATGAAACGTATGGAGAGTTTTATTACACTTTGTATTTTTTTACACATAGAGATTAAAGATGAAAACGATTATTCCCGAAATATACTAGTAAGTACTAGATGGGGGTAATATAATCTATCGCAGCGCTCATGGTGGTCAAAAGTAGAAATAATGTGCGCTCTGTGATCAGATTTATCTGTCAATGGCAAAGCGTTCCTACATAATACATTTTAATATCATTAATTAATTGCATTAGATTGCCAAAAAAAATGAGTCACAGTAGTTGTTGTGTTGTAAACGGCAATAATACTGGCAGAAATAGATTTGATATTGCGAGAAACACTCACAAATCCGGTCTTCAAAACAATACTCATTTCGATCTGAAAACGATATTTAATTTATTATTAGCGATACAGGAACATTTAAATACATTAACTGTTATATAATGAAACCATTGAAGTAGTTTTGCCTTTTTGTTTTACAGTAAAACTACAACTATAAATGAAGTAAACAAACCCTGACACAATCAAAATAACACACACTTTTTGGACTTACCTCATTTGATTTGAATGGCCAAAATGATTTCAAAACCTTTTTTCCACCCAAATCGTAGTATCACAACAATTTATTAGTCGAAAATATTTGTTATTTTTTCATTTCGATATTTTTTCCAAAATATATGACTTAAATGTCAATGTGACAGAACCGACAAAGTTGTGGACGCTAGTTGGCGCTGTGATCGTGCACGGTGCCATAACATTACTCAAATTTATTTATTTACTAGCTGTTGCCCGCGACCCCGTTCGCGTGGACTTTCATATAAACAGCAAGTTCAACGTGATTCTTTAAATTGCCATAACTTTTTTATTTATCTACCGATTGACATGAATTTAACACTAAATATTAATGGAAGCTTACCACAATATATCATTGAAAACCCCATCTAGATAGGATAAGTCGTTTCTGAGATTAGCGTGCACAAACAAACAGACAAACAGAATAAATATTTAAAAAAGTTAGATCGGAATTATGTATCCTTATGACTGAGGGTCGTGATCATTAAAACTTGAAGTATCAGTAGACCTGAACTCGAGGGACGGTGACCTTTCTCATGTATAAATATTATAATAGTCGAGTTTTTGTTTATATTTACAATTGTATGTTCTTATTTTAAAAAGAGCAACTATCAGCGCCGGTTCTTCTCTGTAGAAACTGCCTTCCGAACCGGTGGTAAATGTTTTGTAATACCATGACGATTCAAAAGTGTTACTTTATGTAGCCTAGTTGAATAAAGATACTATTGACTTTGACTTTCAACCGATTTCCACCAAACATAGGTAAGAACACTCGACGGATATACCTTTCAAACGAAGAAATCCGGATTAAAATCGGATCATCCGTTTGGGAGCTACGTTGCCTCATACAGACACATACACACACTGACGCATACAGATACGTCAAACTTATAACACCCCGTCGCTTTTGCGTCGGGGGTTAAAAAGTCTCATAGTCAATCTCAATCTTTAAAACTACGCAACCGATTTTTATGCAATTTTTTCATCAGATAGAGTGATTCAAGAGGAAGGTTTATGTGTATGCATGCATAAATGTAGATAAAACCGCGGGACGCCCCTAGTAATCAATAAATAAGAATTCCCCGAATTAACCGAACATTAAAATTAGTAAAAATTTCCGAAAACTTTAAAAAAAGGTCTATTCTTAAAATCGTATATCCTTTAAAAGTAAATGATCGCACGGCCTTGACACATGCAAATGTTGAATCTTTGACATTTTACCAACATATTATACATATATATATGTACTAGTATATCAGTTTGAATGTTATTTAGTTAAATTTTAATAAATATGGCAGCTCCGTTCTATCTATCTTAATATATATAAATCTCGTGTCACAATGTTTGTCCTCAGTGGACCCCTAAACCACTTAACCGATTATAATAAAATTTGCACACCATGTGCAGTTTGATCCAACTTAAAAGATAGGATAGCTTACATCCCGGTATTGCCCCGGGAACGGGAACTACGCGGGTAAAACCGCGGGACATAGCTAGTTACATAGTATACCATACAGTCGCTTTCTTCTTTTCCTATGTAGGCGTACATATTAAAAACTATGCAACCCATTTTCATGCGTTTTTTTATGAGATAGTGATTCAAGAGGTTTACCTTTATAATGCGGGTAAAATCGCGGGCTACGGTTAGTCATTTATAAATTAGATTATGCTTTAGCACACAAAAATTAAGACTTAGATTCAAAAAGGTCAATAACCCTTAATTGATATGAAAATATAGCAAAGATTATAATTAACTAGTAACGTCAATGCCTAACAAAAATCATAATTATAGATAAGAATAAACATTAGTTCGCGGGAAAACTATAAAAGCTGCGTTCCACTTAAAATTTTCTACAAGTCTTTCATTTAAACCGAGTTTCGAGGTTCATTGACACCACGTTTCTAATCTAGTACGTTATAACCTGTTCACATAAAAAAGCCTGATAAATATTTGGAATACGTACCAAAGAGTATACCACATAAACTGGACGGTTTGTTCGCGAAAATGGCGTCTGGCTTTCTTTTATCGAAACTTGTTCATAGAGAAATTTATTGTTTAAATTAACATTTTAAGATGTTGCACTTCTCATTGACTTGTCTATTTATTAAAAAAATACGCTTGCAATAAAGTGAAACGCCAATAATGTATGAATGTACAAAATGTTTTTTAACAAATGTTTTAATTGTTTTAGCACTTCTATGAATAACAGAAAGTTTGCCCTTAGTGTTTTAAAATGGGCATAGATTGCAATTTTTTGCGCAAACACAATAGCCAACACTTTTTAAAAGATAAAACATGCAATACGTGCAATAAAGACATTAAAAACTACATTTCTAACTGGCAAGTTTAAAAAATCTGCCAAATTCCCGTTTCGGACGTAATTAAACAATTAAGGAATGACGAAGGGGATGAATTATTTAGGTAATGTATTTCCAACGGTATTTTCAAATTCAAAATAGGGTACGAAATTTATTCAAAATGACGCAAAATAATAAAATTTAAAAAGTTTATCCTAAATATTCTACAGTTTTTATTAAAAGATACATCTACAATGAAAATATTTCCATTTCTTGATTTGGTCGCGACAATTAGTAAAAATGATACAAATTCCGTTGAAATAGTTTTCAAATGTTGAATTTTTTTCGTATGCATATTATTTTTTTAATAATAAGGTAAAAAAACGCGATCAATCCTCTAAGAGAGAACATAGTAAATGTATTCTTATGTTTTAGATATGTATAGTAGTATAAAAATTATTAAAAAAAAGTTTTTAGCATGTAGCTTTACATATATTATAAAAGTATATGTCATGAGCAATACTTGTCAAAAATCTGTTGATAGAGACAACTATCAAAATTGATTTACGTGATAATGCCATTAAAAATGAATTACGTATTCACTTCAAACGTAATTAATTATAACACACAAAATACCTACTCCGTTATCGTGACATTTACGAAAATCATTTATTCCACATTACCAAATATCTCGCGGTCAGACATGGTTTCCTAATTATTTTTTCCATTGTTTCATACAAGCAAATGTTCAATTTCAATAATCAATATATAGTTAATTAACTTGATCATGTGCGGTTTTTAGTAAATTAAAAACTATTAAATGTGTATTTGTAAGCAATTAGAATTCGTTTGTTGTTGCGTATGTGTTTGGTTATAAAAATCTTAATTATTTAAATAAAGTTTTTTCTTTATTTACGCCTTTCGTTTTAAGGTTTCGTTATTGGAACAATACCGGGATAAAATACCGGATGTGATCCATCCAAATCCATTGAATACTTTTTTTACATAAGGAGAAACAAACATACACATATTCTCATTCATTCATCAAGCATTATTATTTATAATATTAATTACACAATTTATTAATAAAAACCTTAGGAATTATGAAATTAATACAACAATATTAATAATTCTATGATATTTAAATTTCAATAATACGCACGAAGTGTAAGCTTTATTGTTAAAACTATTTATTCATATATCTACAATTATTTCGTTTTCAGACACGAATACCTAATATAATAAAAATAATCCACAGTTTCATAGAAAATACATCGAAATTTATTGCACCCACATCTTTTAAAAACAAAAGACTAGCATTATCTAAAGAGGATTTACTTAATACAGATTAAATATCTGTTTGACAATATTGGCGAAAATCCACAAACATACCGCCTATGAAAAATTTTAATCCCGGTAAGGGAAGTGCTACTGTGATATGACTTAGAACTTTCTGGAACGGCGGCTAACTTTTAGGTATTAAATATTTTTCTTGTGTTTCCTATTTTAATACAATACTTTATACGAATAAAAGTTTTGGGAGATTCCTGAAATAATAATTGTATACAATCTCGCACATGTGTCCATTTTGAAATATAAAATTGTTTTGTTTGGAACAGACAAACTCGGATAGGGGGCTCATATTAAAGCGAAACAGATTATTATCAATAATCACAAATTATCAACAAAATAAATAAATAAATTCTAATACTGCATACATAAATTTTCAATAACTATTTGTATGTTTTAATAACAAGCATTTGCATCTGATTACTTGTTAATAATGGATAAAAACAGTTCAATGAATGTCTTCTTAAAGTAGATCAGAAGGAAGTATTTTCCATCTACGAGCGTGGAACCATGACCTACTTAAAACGTATGTGAAAGAAAATAGGCTTTTATCATTCTACTGCTTTGCATCTTTGCTTGGAAATAGGTTCTAGGTTCGAGGTATAATAATTTTGTATGAAGTAGTTTTTTGTTTATATGCCTAGAACTTACGAACTACGCTATGGATTTTGATGATTTTTTTATAGAATAGTGTTTTAATAGTAGTCGTTTATTGAAGACTAATCTTCTCTATAATATAAAATTGTATCGCAAAATGTGTTGATACGTGCATATCTCAACAACGACACCAATTTGGTCCTTTTTTTAAAAGTCTGTTAAAGTCCCAGAATGGTTTTTACGGCGAGATAAAAATAAAAAATTGACGGGATTTTTTTTGACAGAACGAAGTCTATTGGGTCCGTTTCTATATATTATAATTAAGAAGCAAGCAACCCAGCTTTAAAAAAATACGTTTCCAATAGATAAAGAGTATGACGAACATGATAAAGTGACAATTAATAAAACTATTAAGATGGTTGTGGTTTTTGATATTTTTAAAATTCATAGTAGAGTTGGGTTTTTTATCAAATAAAAAATCATTTTTTTACCGGAATTGGAGACGCATATAATATAAATAGGTTATTTAATTTATGTATGTTATTAATTGTTTTTTTAGATAGACATACATTTTTTATCTATCCATAATCTTTGTAAACGTTTATTATCCAAATACTTAATAATAAAATAAAATCCAAATATTGTGTTACCTACATCTATCGTTCGTACAGTTAAAAAAAAATATACTTATACGGTCAAATTAAGAAGCGTCCTCTTTTTTTGAAGTCGGTTAAATAGTGTTTCGTTGTATAAGTTTAAAAACCATTAAAAGATTACTAATACTTTAGTTTGCAAAGTATATTCTACAATTACGAAGAGCATTTTGAATTTCTTTTTTTTATTTTTGTCTATGTGAAAAATTTTAAATTAAAAGTATTTAGACTTAGGTATCATTATATCATGATTTATAGAGGACTTAAAAATATATTTAAAATACTCTGTATATAATCGTAAAACGAAATTAATATTGTGTGATTTCACAATCCTATTTCAAACGTGACATTTATCCAATTTAAAATAAGTATAACATGTTGTTTGGCAAAAATTTCTAAGTAATACAGCCGCCCTTTATAGGCGAATTCTATACTTTACCTTAAAATGGTACCGAAGTTACTTAGTTGTTATACTTAAAATAAGCTGAATTAAAATTTATTTAAATAATTGATTCAATTAATTTAGTACCAGTATAATGAAAATATGAGATTATCA
>DWAJ01003927.1:0-13848 GCA_018238005.1 Eurema mandarina
GGTACGCTTAACTTAACATTTAGTGTGTAATTCAGGTCAATCGGTTGATAAATAAAAAAGTTATGGCAGTTTAAAGAATTACGTTGATCTTGCTGAACGTTTGTTGGCGCGGGTTAGGCATTTTCAAAAAGGCTGCCCAAAGTCACTTTTCTACGCGGGCGAAGTCGCGGGCACAGCTAGTGTAATATAGAAAGCAATGTAATCTCATCGCAATTTTATGATACAGATATTATTATGATGTTAAAATGGAGGACTGCAAAGTTCAATATGTGGGTACATGTCCGTACCAATTCAATACGTATGCCAATCTTCGAGAATGTAACGATGCTTGCAGAGGTAAGATTATAATAAGTATAAGAAATATTACGTTGAGGAGGACAAGGATAATATAGGTAACATCATTCCAAGTTTTCCAATTTTTTTTTTTTTATACTATGTAGAGGGGAGATTATAGCACTAGAACGCATTGTGTGGCATAATGTTTAACGTTGAATGTTTCAACTACATCTTTCTTTATTCATATATCGAGCACTCTCTAAAGTACTAAGTAGTGCTTTCGCTTGATGCGTGCAATTACATGTGCAGTGACAGCAAATTTACAAATGTTTTTCTTTAATTTGACAAATTGGTCGAAATGTCACACTATGCTCTGTAATTGGAATACGCTGATAATGTAATCGCAATGCTGCTCAATATTACTTGCGTAGTTTGTTCCAGTAGCCATATTGGAATGCTCGAGAAATATTGTGAACCGCGTCCTTACGACTCCGTCCATGTTAGCTTACGCGACGGAAAACTTTTGGGTTTTAGTCGATAATGGCACCATTTCATCGTACATAATCACCTCCTCCCCCGAGGAGGACGCAATATCCATAACAGGATATCCCACAGATAAAAAAAGGAATGGACAATCCATACTTAATATTATAAATGTGAAAGTAACTCTGTCTGTCTGTCTTTCCATCACGCTAAAACTACTGAACCGATTAGAACGAAATTTGGTACGAAGATAGTCTAAAGCCTGGGGAAGGACAGAGGCTACTTTTTTTTTTTAAATCAACCCCCAAAAGATTGCGAGAGTGGTTGAAACTTTTTATAATTTTACGCTTTCACGGCCAAACCGCTGAACCGATTGTAATGAAATTTGGTACACAGATGGTCTAGAACCTAAGAAAGAACATAGGCTATTTTTTAAGTGGAAAAAGGGTTAAAAGGGGGGGGGATCAAAGTTTATATGAAAGTCCACGCGGACGGAGTTGCGAGCAGCACCTAGTACCAGTATACAAATATATAGTTACTTTACTCTTTGTTGCAGACTCATCGCGACGTGAGATAAAAGCGAATGTATCAGCTAAAGTGTTTTGTAGATTCCAACCTGATTTCGGACGCTGCAATAGTTACCATCCAATGTTAGTACACGTGTCTACATTTCAAGTTACTTGACATAATAACGTTTATGTATTAAATAATATTACAATAACAATTTAAATCCATCTAGTCATATTCTATTTTTTCTCTAGAGAAACTGCTTTCCGAATTAGCGGAAATAATAAAGTACTTTGGAACACTGTGACGAGTTAAAAGTGTTACGATCTCGTAAAGATATGTTTGACTTGAATATGAGGCAATTAAATTAATATTATTATACATATTAACATTGAAGCCCCCTTTCAAGGAAAGCATGTGTACTTCACGAGAATTTAATACTATTTTCAGGTGGTATTTCGACTTGAGTACTCGCACCTGCCGTGGGTTTTCCTACAGCGGCTGCGGAGGCAATATGAACAGGTTCCCGACCCACCAGGACTGCGTTGGAGCTTGCAATTCTTACGTTACTCTGATATAGTTTGAGAATTACATGGAGTACTACATACTACAGTGTTCTATAAGTCGTGTAAGGGTCTCAGTGTGGCTTGTGCCTAAGCCTACAATATTACCTTAGGCATACCACACTGAAAAGGTAAAAAGTACGAGTTGAAATTGGTTGTCCTGTTTTTGTTTTGATGATTATTGGATCACCGATTGCTATATATATGACTTTAGATGTTGACGTAGTATGTACGTACTTTGTAATGAATCGCAATAATATGGACTTGATTTAATGTGTGATTTAATATACGAAGCAATATAACTGACTTTTATTTGAGTTATCTTTAAATCTGCTGTTTAATGTTATGAAATAAATATATCTATAGTAATATATATTATCTTTTTGGGCGTTCTGTTATGTATAGGTCGCGTTATTTATGTTTAGCGCTGGACGAGAATAGCTGCGCATCGGTAGAATTAATAATCGGTAGAAGTAATTGACGTATTGGTGCGAGAAAGACAACACGACTGGGACAACCAATCAACGCTCGCGCACCCGACGATCACGCGCCCCGCGCGCCGCGCCTTTACCTCGATACCTTATTTTTGACTTCTGCGCAGGTTTCGTTCAGCGCTAAAGATTCGTGACGCGACCTATACACTGCTACGTCGATTGCTACATACATTACAATTCTTATACTTACCGTTAACAGTTTGAAAATCGTATTCATAGACGTAAAACTAAGTCATAGGAACACACTAAAGAATAAACAGATTTAATACTAATTCTTAAGGCTTATCTTAAACTAGATAAAAAGTTTTATGTTTAGAGGGAACGCTAGAATGGATGGCAATTTTTTGTGTAAAGATCTTTTTGTGATGTTGAACGTTTTGATATGGATACTTTCATTTGTAATCTGCTATGTTATTATATGTAGAATAAAAATATGAAATTAGTCTTAATTTCCTTGTAATAATAATTAATTAAACAGTTATTGCCAAAATTAGCCATTGGTAAGCAAGAAGCTCAACACAATCATTACACTAAGTGCTACATTATATAATAATAAATTAAATTATTAATATTACACATTATTAAAGTTACCTCCCAGTTGACAATTATTTAATATAAGTTAATACTGAAACTGTATACAAACATATAACAGCTTCAAATTATTTTTACACGACCTACACTCTTATAAGTGACCATTTCTTTCGACTTTAATCTTGACAAGAAATAAAACTTAATCCTGCGATATATTAAGTAATATAAGATAATCTAGGCTTATAAATCTGGTGACGTTAATAAATTACCAATGTATGGATGTAGGGAGGAATCAATTAGACTGAATGAAACTAGCCGAATGGCTAATAAACGCAAATGGTGCGTTTTTTCACCGACCAATTTGAGTTGACCTCTCATCCTTATTGGAATTAATTGAATTAGATTCCTTTTTATTTACTATCATATTTGTTCGCATAAAACTATTACTATCTCTTTAATATATATTATATATAGAAACTATAAAAATCTTTTGTTTATCAGGTGGTTTGTTAAGTAAATGTTATATTATGAAATAATCGACAAATATTTTTAACCATAGTAAAAAAACTTAAGTTGGTAATTAATTCCATCATAATACATATACATATGTATATTTTCTCGGAGGTATATTTTAACTGGGCAAGTATAACAAAGAAAATACAATAAGTATTGTTTTGTAAAATAGTTGTGTGTTGTCCATAATCCTTAGTGAAAATAATTATTAAATATATAATACACTTATTAATAAACAAAGAAAATGTTAAATTTTAAACAAAGATTTAGGAATGTAAGAAACATTTAAAAGTCGGTAGTTTAAACTGTTTTTCTAGTAGCCTCAGTACAAACAGTCAAATTATGTGAAAACAAACCGAAAGATATTTTAAACAAACATTTCCTTTGCAGACTATTTAATTTACAAAGCTTGTAGCCGGTCACCATCGCAACGATATCCTGGCAACGCGGTATTAGTCTATACTGAACAGATATAAGATTTGATTTCCCATGACAAAAGTATTGTGAACAGAAGTAGCCATGTTACCTAGGATTAAAGTTACACGAAGAGTCATCGAAGTACGTCCCTAACTATATGACGATGAATATACGTCTATAAAGACGGCTTGAGAACATTCTAGAAATTGGAAAAGAACGTTCTGGTATTCTGGTAAATACGATCAAGAATAATGAAACATCAGTCATTAATTATGTCGATTTCGCCTGTAAATAATACATACATAACGGCGATTCTTGATTAAAATAAGTAGCTATACATTCACAATACTCTCAGAAGGACGATCAACGTCGATTATTTCTGAGAAATCATTTATAAATAAAGATGCTTTTTAAAAGTATTTCTTTTAGCTAATTTAAAATTAAAAAAAAAAACTAGGTATTACTGTCTTTAGATTTTTTATGTTATCTGTCAACTAAGCAGGAGATTCGTTTTATAATAATTAATAAGCTACCTCCGTAAATGAACAATCGCAGAATATACTGCTTTATAAATAAGAGAAATATAGAGAATTAACGAAGAAACAGGGTTTCCTTTTCTATGCTTAATTGAATATTAATTATTTCTCATAATACAATATATTGACATAACATATTAGATATGTATCTACGTCGGTTCGCTGGATATTTTTGCGAAAATAGTAAGCCTATCCAGTAAGGAATAACTCTCTGATGTTGAGGTAGTGGGACAGTTAATATATTTGAAGTAAGGTAGAAAAGGGTTTCTTACGCTACATTTGTGCGGGGATGCCCTTTAGTGGGATCTAATAAAACCTTGTTACGGCCAAAGGGATACCAATTCCAATATTGAAAGTGTTCTTTTACATGATACGGAACTTAGGGACTTATTTCTGATATTAAATCGCGGGAAAATCTCGTTTCTGTAACGGTATAACATTATGGTGTGTGTTTATTGAATAATATTTCGATAGAATTAGATTCTTTTGTTTGCGGGTGAAAATTGACTTACTGTTCTATTCATAGTAGTGAATTTAATTTTTTTTTATCCCAGGGTGTTACGAATCTTGTTAATTGGGTACCTCTCTTAAATTTAAGAACATCCTTAAAATATTTATATTGGAATTTAAAGTCTCTTTTATACCTATTAGTTTAAGAAAAATTAACTTTTACTCTCTATGCTGGAATTAAATTATTCTAACTCCCTCTGTGATATAGGTACCAGCGCTTTTCTATTCTAAAGACTAAATAAGGCTCACACAAAAAATCTGCCATTCATTACTGAACAAACATCCCAATATGTACACAACATGTCTGCAGGGCTACCCTTACCAATAAAACCAATAGGAGGTGTATAATTGAATGGTTGTATCGGAATAACGCATGCGCCAGCCCTTGGCCGCGGCTACCTGACCGCGGCTGGACACTGATCAATATTAACGTCCGAGGGAGGATGCTGGGGGCTGTCTGTTTGTCTGTCCCATTTATAGCGAGCTGATAATACCTCCAATAAGTAAGAAATTATTATAATTTTTTTCATCGCAATATATAGGTATGACATCATGACTCAATGAGTATAATATCCAATAACATACTATGAGAAATTACTGCCTAAACTAGGATTTTGAGCGGTATTTTAGGACACCAGGTCACGAGAACGCCATTCTTAGCCTTTCGCGAAAGTTTATACAAAACCTATAATACAACTGGTAAACTAAACAATGTGTTCCTTGACGTACCTAGATACTGTGATACAAGAAAGCGTACATAAGACACCTTAAAAAATATATGCAACATATTTTGAAATTATTAATATTATATTGTATGTATAATATGAAATTATTAATTATTTCAAAATAGTGGTACTACTTGGTAAAATAGTATATAATAATATAGTATTATATACTTTTTTACCAAGCAGGTAATCACTATGTAAACTTTTTTGATCTAGTATATACTGGCTGGTTGCAAAACAAAATTACTATTTGAAATATGTAAACCGCATTCTTGACTATTTTTCCGCGTTGATTGGAAAGAGTTCTTATAGATTGTACGTCAATTATTTTTTAAACAAAAATAATCGGTTTTAACAGCTCCATACCAGTCCATGTTAACTCACCTTTTGCGGACACTACGGGGAGGGTCCAAGAGAAATGACGACCCTTAACTAAAACACACACATACATTCCGTCCGTGCACATTCACGC
This sequence comes from Eurema mandarina, assembly GCA_018238005.1. Classification (NCBI taxonomy): domain Eukaryota; kingdom Metazoa; phylum Arthropoda; class Insecta; order Lepidoptera; family Pieridae; genus Eurema; species Eurema mandarina. The sequence goes on from DWAJ01003927.1 coordinate 6,028, forward strand.
CCGGGCGTCTGTGTGCGTTCACCATTTGTTCGCAACGTTTACGTGTGTGCGTGTCCAGTTTCCAAGCTTCTGGGTTTTGTTAATTTAATTAGAGGAACAAAAAGATTAAGGCCGGGGCATTAGAAGACCGCTTTTGTTGTTATGTATGCTGTATATAGTATACATATAATGTCGTTAGCTCGAGTTATTTTTGTTTTGATTGTTCTATTTATAATGAGCGTTTTGCGAATAATTTTCGTACTTGAATAGTTGGCTTAGAAATTTTCATTTATAATTCATGTTTATCCTGAGTCATTGTAGGATATTTTCATTGGTTGTTTCGTATTATAACCGTGCTTAGTATTTTGTACTAAAAATTTGGTATCAAAGAAATGCTTTTTAAGATATTTTTATAGTAAAAATATAAATCCTTCGATATATTATATCTCGGAAAAGGCGTTCATGTTGATGTTCTGAATAATATTTGAGTTTTATATTTTTTCTTAAGCGCGCTAGTGTTTGTCTTGAAAACACGAGCCCATTTCGACACCGCGATTCTTCTGAATATAAAAAGTAAGTCGATAGCTTACCGACGGAATTTATACTTTTGGATATTCGAAATATGTCCGTATCACCAGCGTATGAGGACCTCCCCTGCGTCTTGACGAAAGCATTGGTATAAGACAGTTACGAAGAATCGGTTAGCATATGAGGGGTCATGATTAATTGGTCGGTGTAATACTCAGTATATCGTATAAATTCAGCCCACGGGTGAATTCTTATAACAGCGGTAGTCTTTGGGTTGTTTTCACATAATAGAAGCATTTTCTTTTGTTTTTGTTACGTACCGCGACTGGTTATGTAGAGTGATAACAAAACGCGTTTATTGGGGATTTCAACGATTTTTTTCGAAGGTAGGTTAAAAAAACTCACTATGAATACTGTTATATGCAATGGAACTATTCGTTATAAAATATTCAGAATAATCTGAAATTTTTTTATAAAGTTTAAATGTTTTACCGTTACCGAAATTTAATTGTAATTGCAAAAAACTAAAAGTAACATATCTAATATTGTTTTTGAAATAAAACAACTTATTTAAATTAAAGTAATTTTTTTGCATCTTTCTTATACATATAAGTACGACCTATGCAGCTTTCGCCAGAAATATAAACTACATATTATATTCAATATACGAAACGTCATTAAATACATCCAATGATATAATTGAAAAAACGAAATCTCACCTCACCAGAGCCCAATACGCGTTCACGCAAAAACTGCAACAAAAAATAACAAAGGGTGTTGGGCGGCCTCCCCCGCCGCCCACCGCCGCCCCCTGCCCCCTCTCTGCATCCACGCTAATCCACCCATTTTATGAACGTAATTTGTCCACTACACAGTCACCCCTAACATCAATACTATAAAACACAATTTCGGTCGACCCCACCCGCTAGCATAACTTTCCAAGAACCACGCAAACCTAAAAAGTAACACTGATGAATGTCCTCCATTAGGCGTTATTTATTTAGAATGCGGCCGAAAGGGATTCGGTTTAAGTTTACCCAAAGTTTACTTAGGACTGTATCGGGTTAAACTGAAGACGTTTTCAGCGTGTCAAATAAATTGCACCTAGTTACAGTCCGGTTTTTTGGGAAGCGTTCTTCACCGTATAGGTATAAGGTACCGCATAAATGTTTGCATACTTTCTGCGTTTTATTTCTTTTGCTCTTATATCAGCGAATTTGAGCGTTCCCATTTCAAATTCAAAAGCACGTCAAAATTTCGTGCATATTTAAATTTGAAATTTTGTATTTAGTCTAGTGATGTTTGTAATTCGGGAATGTTTACACGGGCGCTTATTTGAGGCAGTTTGTTTTCCTAAGGTTTATATATTTTTTTCATTTTATTTCGGTCGGTAAATAAATTTGTGCATAGTGGGGTTTTTATTCATGAAGTAAGATAATTTAAACGAACCTAAATTCTTTTCCATGCTACGTCAAGAGTTCAACTAAAAATTTCTAAGTACATTAATCTTATAGACAAGTGAGTTTTACTACGGGTTCGCGAATGATGCGAGAAACTTTATTTGAACAATGGTAAGACAGTATATTTTTATAGGGATAATTCTCTTTTACATAGATATTGATTGAAAAGGATGAATACAGTTGTTATTTAAAAACCTTCATTGTAAGAATATATTCATTGTAAGATTATAATATGTTGTCCAAGCGTTTGAGATACCTCTAACGTAATATAATACGAAGTACATACATCTTTTTGTTAGTGTCAAAAGAATTATAATTATAGTGCAAGTGATGTAAGATTATATATAAATTTTAGTTAATAGTACCTTTTTTTTCTAGTTACTTTTTCTTGTTTGTAAAAATATAATGAGTTTTATTTTTATTTAATATCATCTTAGTTATTTTTTTTATAAGAGCGTAAACTAAAATAATGTGATAATTAAATTCACAACAACAAAAACAATTTACATCGGATTTTTAATAAAACAAAAAATCTAAAAATAATCATTTTCAGAACAGAAATAGGTTTATTCTAATAATTCCCATTTTAATTGTACCTAAACATATTTCAATATATAAAAAAATTGGTACACTTTTTAGCATCGAGTTTCTATAGTAACATCTCCCTATCGGTACGCAGTGGTCTGTCTGTCTGTGCGTCAATAGGTAACAAATAGTCCCACCTCGATTGATGACGCGCTGCAGAAAAACCGTTCATTTGTTAACCGAGCTACGTAATGGGTAGACGTTTCTTGATTTATTCGCAGGGATTTTCCAAAATCTCATGGTATTTAACGTTCATGGGTTGTGTGGTGCGGCATCCCATGGTATTTAAAGTTCATGGTTTGTGTGGTTCGGCTTAACGGTGTTTGACGTCCAGTTTATTGCAAATAACAATATGATAATGAACAATTAAATCATGATAAAGATAAACTACCTATTAACACAATAACACAAACTACTCCATACAAAGTCATATACGAGTAATTTAGTTTAACTAGGCTACATAATATAGTAACACTTTTGAATCGTCATGGTATTACAAATCATTAACCACAGGTTCGTAAGGCAGTTTCTACAGAGAAAAACCAGCAAGAAACTCTGGTCGCTCTTTGAAACTAGGTACATACTATTGTAGCAATTTGTTTTAATAACACTAACAATTTGGTAGAAAGTTCCATTACGTATTAAAAATGATGAGTATACAAATTGTATCAAACATGAGCAGAGCTGTATAATGTCGTATTCACGTCTAATGTATACTATTTTTAATACATCTACCTATCAACTCGCATTATGGACCTACTAAAAAGTAGCGTCAGCATAAACTGACATTTTTTTTTGTATAAGAATACGTGTTTAAGACTTAAGAGTAATATAATGAGGACTTTAAAATGAAACTTAATTAAAATGCAATATATTTTTTTAATTAAATTTAGTAGAGTAATAATTGTTATATTCATTCATAAAGAAAAAATGTAATCCTGAATAGAACAGTATAAACCACAATCCTATTAATAATTAATTAGTTTATATCTTTACTGAATTAATTATAATGCTGTCTACTAAACAACCTATATTATATGTTTGACAAATAAATTATATAATTTTCTAGCCTTTTCAAATTTATGAGATTAGTACCTAAGTTGGTTAGATTACTTAGTAGTAACTAGTAGTAGATCGTTGAAGGCTTTATTCGGATATAGGGCTGTACTTACGTTGCTAACCGTACAATGATTCGTCCCTAGCAAATGTTGTGGTGAATTTCATATTTTTGTAAGTATCTACCTACGCCGTCTGTTTATTCTACATGTGTTTCGGTTCACATGATTTTTTTCCTATATTTTTTACGCTTTTACAGACTTAGTATGGCGCTTGACGAGCACTTATTTACATTCGAAATGTTATATTAGAGTCCTTGCCATTTATAATATTACATTTAAAATTCGAATTTCGAACTGCATTCGAATACGAATGTCCGTTATTTTGAAAAATTACCTTTAAATCCCTGGATTTACGGTAATCCCAAATGTCATTTCACCCCTTGAAGAGTCTGACTTTGAAATGTATTGCCGAAAACATTGTCTAAGCAACTGACAGTGAACTGAAATAACTCATAGGCGTATGTTACGTGCTTTTAACTTTACCGAGCTATCCTCCAATATGCGGGTCCGAGCCTTTCTTTAAAACTTCAAACTCGTGCAATTTAAATCGTAAAGATTTAAAATGACGCGTACCTAATTTATAAAGAAGACGCAACATTATTGCAGACGAATAAAGTTGAAAATTGCTTATTTTAATCAGAGCAGTGACACATTTTTGTGTCGAATTTAAAATGAATTAAGCGCCTTTAGCAGGCAAAAGATAACGACCTTAATTGTTATGATAATAGGGTTATATTTTAAACGAATCTAATTGATTGTTTTGTAGCGTTGTTTCACAAAGGTTGTCGGTAGTCGGACCATAACAAAACACATAAATTAAGTGCTCAATAATAAATGGAAATGTCCCTTGCAGAGGACAGGGCATTAGGGCGGGATTATGAGTACCGTGTCCCTCTGCACTCTCGCCTCTGGATTACTATAGAACTGTTATCTAATTTTAGAGTATTGTACGTTACTTACGTAAAGATTGACGAACATTTTATAACCAACTAGTGATCTGCCCCCGCTTCGCTCACATTTAATTTCAATTTTCTTCCTGAATCACTCTATCATATAAAAAAACCGCATCATAATTGATTGCATAGTTTTAAAGATTTAAGCATACATAGGGACAGAGAAAGTGGCTTTGTTTTATACTATGTAATGATATCTTACGTAGTGAGTAAAATCTATACTAACATTATAAATGTGAAAATGTGTTTGTTTGTTTGTCCTTCCTTTACGTCATAGCTAATCAATCAATCGACCTGATTTTTGGCATACAGTTAGTTGAAAAGATGGAGAGTAACATAGGCTACTTTTAACTGGAAAAAAGGTTAAAAGGGGGGAAGGGGGTGTGTCAAAGTTTATATGAAAGTCCAGGCGGACGGAGTCACGGGCAACACCTAGTAATGGAATAAAAATAACAATTCAATTAGACGGCATCTTCGTATTTAAATAAACTGTGTTTGTTGAAAGTTTAATCCCCATAATTCTATTAGTTCCCCGCAAGTGTGAAACTGGTTAAATATTCATTACAAAACCACACAAAACAGGTATGACACACGACAAAAAATCATCCCAAAACCAAACATTGGGATAAATATCATTTAGGGAGATAAATCTATTCAAACATCCCCTGTCAAGGATCGGGCACTTAGTGGTCAAATATATCGCCCGTGTCAAACCTCCTTTGTATCCAACCTGTCTTGTATAGATAAAGTAGCCGTTTATAAGTATCAACATCCGAGGTCCATAGGCAATTTATACGCTTTAAAAAAAAAAGAAAGAGCGCGCGTGTTTTGAAAATGGAACGCGAGGGGAGCACGCGTCCGACAGACCGGTTGACCATTGGTCAACTTCAAATTCAATTTATTTTTATGTATCTTTTATACACGTTATAAAAATACGTAATTATATTTATTAATAGCTAAATGGTAAATAGACTCGTCAATATGAAGTTATATTTTATTTCTTGAGTTAGTGACAATTTTTTTTATTTTTATATGTTGGCGGCCATCCGGCCGTGACGCTCAGAGCTCTTGCAAAAAAATATTGTTTTAAAAATATTCTGTTCTAAATTCAAATGTGACGTTATATTAGTAGTCTTAATTGAACATTGCCAGTATTAACTTAATATTGTAGTTGTGGAATATACAATTAAATATGGTAAATACATATATTTGATATCAATTGATTTATTTTTTCTTTATCGGTGCAAATATTGTATGGGGTGGCTGCAGGCTTGGGTCATGCGTATAAATCCGTTTGAAATTTAATATGTCGCAATGAGAATGCACTCTGATACGCATGCATGGATTATATCGAGATTGTTGAATAATCAAAATGGATCTTCTTTGTGCTTTTTTGTTTTTCGTACGTCTGCTAATAACATATGTTGACAAGACAGTGAAATTATTTTTTTATTAGGTAGGAATCTATCTATATCAATATAATAGGTTTTACTTCTTAAAATGATCTTTTCGTTTGTATACTCATGTTCATTTAGAGTGGTAATATCTATTACAATATTCTGAAAAATAAGTTATCAGATTTACCGTAAGTTAACAAGTTACATTGAAATAAGTAACAGATATAGATACATTTCAATAGTATACAATCGTTACTTATTCTAAAATTAAAAGGTTAAGTTATAAAAAATGTATAGAAAACAGCACGCTGCACTGTTACCGTATCACTAAATTACAATTTGAAGGGTAGTTTGGGGAAACAAAAACATTTATTTCAATGGTGGGCCGACTAAATTTACTAGTCATCGACAGGCCGTAAAGACGGCATGTCTCTGTAGGGTCGTTCGGTTATATAGCTTCAGCAGTAAGGGGTTATAACATCGTACTTTTGCGAAAAACGACTTATATACTCGATCTTCAGGTGACATTATTAGTATTGAATCATTTGTGTCCTTTTATCATCAGTAAGACGGTAGAAGGTGGCTTGTTATTATCCACTAATAGCACTTGATTCGACGTAGTCGTCATATACTTACTGCTGTATCCCGCGGTTTTACTCGCGTAGTTCCTTTCCTGTGGCAGTACCAGGATAAACAGTATACTATATGTTAATCCACGGTATAATATACTTATATGTCAAAAAACAGCCAAATCCATTTAGTAGTTTTTACGTGAAAGACCAACAAACACATATACTTACAACCTCGTAATATGTTATGTATTCAAAATGATTTATGATACGATTATATTAAGCCCTCTTGCTTCAATACTTATTTATTGAATCAAATGGCTTATAATTTTCAATGTCTATTTATACTTTTGTAGTCGACTGAACATTACACGACATTTACACGTATATAGTATATACCCATAAGTAGGTACTTATTATAACTTAGGTCAAACTTATATAAGTATTAGCTGACCCCTGCCCACTTCATTGGGAAAAAAATGTTAACAATCCTTATTTTATATAGCCTATGATACTCAGCAATAATGTGGCTTTCCACTGGTGAAATAATTTTTCCGAGTGTAGATCCCGAGATTACAATTTAACAAACACACAAACTTTACTTCTTTATAATGTTAGAATAGATAATTAAATATTTAATCCCGTTACTAAGCAAGAAAACTTGAAACAACGAACCGAAAACATTATTTCAATAAACAAAAACATTATAAATATTAGTAAGCTGAGGTCATTATTTTACGCCGAGACGTATTTAGGGTCAGGGTAAGTTGGGTAAACCCCGGAGAGATGGCCCGGCCTGGGATAAAACTTGGAGTAATTTTCACATATTATACCGTATTTGTTATATGTGCTGTGAATGCGTTGTTCGCCCCTTTGTACCCTTTTCTTGTAAATACGATGATATTATTCGGAGTAAATGTTAGAGTTTTTATTTATTGGGTAGTTTTATAATAATTAAAATATGAAATTAAAAAGAACAGACGTTAAAAGAACGAAAATAGGTACATACAAATTAGATAGAGAAGTTAGTAATAACCGTTATTAATATATAATATAAATAAATAAATAAATATTTTCAGGACTTTTATACACAGCGCCATCTAGTTCCAAGCTAAGCCGAAGCTTGTGTTATGGCAACTAGATAACGGAATAAATTACATATACATACTTTTCTTTTGTAAACACATACATACAATACATAGCAACACCCAGACCCCAGAAAAATACAAATG
>DWAJ01003928.1:0-13846 GCA_018238005.1 Eurema mandarina
GTAATGAAATTTGGTACACAGATGGTCTAGAGCCTGAGAAAAAACATAGGCTACTTTTTAACTGGAAAAAAGGGGTTCAAAGTTGATATAAAATTCCACGCGGACGGAGTCGCGGGTAACAGCTAGTTGTATATACGTCATCGTAGCAATGTAAACAATCGGACAAACATGTCGCAATTGCAGTAGTCGACACTGACAATACAATATTAGCTGTTAATAAACGTGTTGTTTATAATCGTTACGTGTTGACTACAATAGATTTAGGTATGACTAAACATTGAATAATCCAGCTTATTTGTTTCTAGAAGTATTGTTATTGAAGTTTGTTTGTTTGTATGTGTTAATATGTGACTACCGATGCCACATATCTTCATACATAAGCAAAATGTATTTACCTAACTAGTTTATAGCAATAAAGAAGTTTTTAAAAGAAAAAATATAGTTTTTTTTATTAATGATATTTTATTTTTATCGTTTTATTTTCTTGTGGTAGAAAAAAATACTGTTTCTTTTCCGCCACCCGATCTTGGTACGGCTAAATATAACATAGTATAAAAAAAAAAAAAAAAAAACATGGCCTAAAGCCTTCCTCGATAAATTGACTAACAACATTTTTTTAGAATCAGTCGTTCCTAAGTCCGTTCAAACAAACAAACAAACTTTTAAACGTTATAATATGACGTTATCTATAACAAATATTTGATATTAAAGTGTATTATGGAAACCATGTCTTTAAAAGTATAGTACGTTCCTGGGAAGGGCACGTTTACACAAAAAATGATTAAAAACTTAATTTAATAATTAATTTAAAGAATTGCATGCAACTGTTTCGAAAATTAATTGTCAGTTGTCACCATAGCAACCTGTAGGTGAAGCCACGTCACACGGCTAGCGAGAGCCTGTCACTGCAACCTTGAACTGCGGCCACGTTTAGCTAACAAATTAACAAATCCATAAGCCTTGGAGCTTATCCAAGTTAATGTCAAACTGATGATTGTATAAGCTTGTTAATCTGTCTATGCTATAAGTATATAACACTAGCTGCTGCTCGCGACTTGGTATGTTGAAAAACTTCTTAATAATAAGAGAAGTTATTTCTATTATGTTGAAGAAGTTTTTAAAAGAATTAAGTATTTAAAGCACCGAAACGGCGTAAATGATAAGTTTATCCTAAGAGATAGATGATGTCGCTTTTTTTAGATGATTTGAAGATAAATAATTTGGTCATACATATTTTTGGGTATATTGAACCCTTTACGCAGCACGCGTAAAAGAAGCCCACAAATATACTATATTTTCTCCCGTTTTTGCAACATTTTTTTCCCTAATACTTTGCTACTATATGAGTCGTAATGTTATATTAAAGCAATCTATAGGTAAAGAGCTAAGCTTTCTAGTTAAATCGACTATCCACAAAAAAGGAGGAAATTATTCTATTTGAACCAGTATTTCCTAAGATTAGAGTTCAAACAAACCAGCACTTGAGCTTTATACATTAGCATAGAGTTTTTTTTTTATTCTATGAAGAGGTGAGACGAGCTGGACGTCCTCCTGATGGTAAGAGAAACGCCAGTCCATTACCAATGTAGTGCTACCCAGAACTTTGCTTCGGGCAGGGGTGCACTACATTGACGCTCCCCACTCTGAGTCATTAGATGTTAAGACTCATTAGCCCAGTAATAATAATAATAATAGTAGAGTAAAGATCTAGTGACCACCTTGGCCATGTATAGATGTTTGGTAACGTTTTACGCAAAAATTACTAAATAGAAATGGCTGGAATTTTTCATACAAGTAGATTAAACCCTGGATTAAATCCTATGTGCTCACATAGGATACCTTTGTCCCGGTATTGCCCCGGGTTCTGAAACTAGGGCTAGTATTAATACGTAAATAATTTCATTGCAATGTCTCTAATTTGCAAACAGTGGAGAGAAATCGTAACGCAAAAGAAATGTGTAATTAGCGCGCGATTCAACGCTCCGTAATTAACGATTTTATAATTTTCCTTTCTCTTCTCTGTAACTTTGTAAAATATCTGGTGTAATCAAGTTACATTATACTTTTAATTAAGCGAATTTGATACGTCTACTACTAGGAATGTAAATTAATTAAAATCAAATGAAATATTTAATTGACAATATTTTGAAAATTTTACCGATTTTTTTTCACTGTTTAAGGTGTAAAAATCCTTACGTAGACGACTAGTTTATTTAATTATATCCTTACTTATATTATAAATATAAAGGTCTCCACTACATCTCTGTTTTTTATGCTTTCACGCAAAAAATACCGGACAGATCATCGTGAAATTTTGTATAGACTAGGTACATTTATCCGGTTGTTTGGGATATTTATTAAATTAATTCAATGCGAGCGAAGCCGCAATTAAAAGCTAGTCTATTTTATTAACAACGAAATTTACTAACTTTTTTATTCGAAAACAATAATTAGAAGTAAAAAACGCTTGAAATGAAACAATGGGCCGCTCAACAATGAGGGTTCAGCGATTTTGCGGAAAATTCTTGCAATTCACGGCTGACCTAAAAATTATAAAATACGAGAGCTATATTTTGAAATTCACCATAGTTGGTTATTTTAAATATTTTGAATTAGTAGCCATGAATATTTTACAATAGTTTTTTTAACTACGACAATCTATTATAAGTCTTATAGAAAAAGATTTTTGTTAGGTACATACTTAATAAAAATGTTTAGAAAAATATTTTACTTAAAATTAATCCTTAAGTACTAATAATGATTCATTAAAAAGTTTATGTTAATTACGTGATTGTTACAAAAAACACGTGTAAAACCACGGATCCTAGCTTGTATGTATAAATACTTAAATATCGCCAACACGACATTGTTAAGGTGCGACAAGTTATACGTTTTTGGGGCCAATTTTTGAACTTAAAGGCTGGCAACACACTCTTGGTACTACGAATTACTACTGTTTGTTATTTTTTCACACAAAAACAGCTGTACCGATGTAGTTAATATTTTGCATGAATGATTTAAAAAGAAAAAATCAGAAGTCGATCATGAATCATTTGTAACCGTTTCAAGTCAAAGATATCTGACGGAAGGATTAATTGACCTTCAGTAAGCTGTCCATTGCAATTTGCCATTTACAGCGCAAACGTAATTATTGCAAAATTAACTATTTATAGAGTCGTTCCTCGTTTTTATGTGCACGTTGAGTTTAGATCGCGATTCTAATGACTTGAGGTCTCTTAAATTTAAGTCCATTTTGGAATCGTCATAAATTTTCAAACAATAATGTAGCACGATTAGTTTTTGAGCAACTGTCGGAGGTATTAACTATACTATGAATAAATAAATAAATAATAATAATGATTTATTTCCATAATAAGGTGATTTACAAAATATTTTACCCACGCTCCCAAGATAGTACCTACAGACTGTTTTTCAGGAGCCTGTGATACTATGACATATTATGTCAAAAAGAAAGGTTACATAATTTGTTTGAATAAAGTACTGGTCAGAAATTTTTACAATACAGAACAGGTATAGTTTTGAGCTTGAAGTTGAACTTGCTTTATTAAGACTTCAATAGTAGTGTCTTCTCAAATTAAAGATTATATTAAAATGAAGGTTTCGAAATAAAGTTAACCAAGTTTTTTTTTTCTTAAAATTCAAACACATCAGTAATAATTATGTATACAATATATAATGCTTGTTACAAGCGAAGCAATACGCCCATTAAAGTCAAATGGTTTTACAGTCACAAACTAAACAAAATAATATATTTCATATAAACGTCATTGAATATATTATAACTATTTTTTATGGATGTGTTTTACTGTTCACTGCTAACGTGTTTACAAGGCTGTCGTCTATTATGAAGGAAACTGTTTATGCCGAGATTATTTTTTAGGTTAAAATTATCTACTATTTAAAGAGTGTTAGAAGTTGCCTATAGTAAATTTAATATATTTACTATAAGTTATATTATCCTCTATAACATTATAAAGTCACAAATACATTTCTTTTTAATATTACCCTCTAGACTCTGGTCATCATCTCACTTGCTTTACTTCGAAGACTCATCTACCATTAATATTAGTTTTCTTTATTAATTTATCTTTGACTTTCAATTTGACTTAGAAAGTTATTAGTTTGTTCGCACTATGTATGTAGTCTATACCTACAAACCGTTATTCTCTGTCAGAAACGATGAAATTCGAGAAAAAAGTTTTAAAATTACATATTACTAACTTTAGAGCCCTTTTGTAAATAGATTCATATAATACACCCAGACCTCAGAAAAATAAAATGTGAAAAACAAATATATTTTTCCGGTGCGGATCGAACCCGCGACCCTTCGCGCTGTATGCAGTTCTGCTACCACTGCGCCAAACAGTCGTATGTTAATACTATTATGATTAAAATGATTTATCGTTATTATAAATTAGCCATAGAAATAGCGTTAGTAAGAATTTAAGCCACGCCTCGATAGAATTGCGCAACCACCGGTAAGGTGATGTAAGCAAATATTTGTATTCAACTTAGCTTTGAGTTTTTGAATCGTCATCTTTCAAATTGACAATCACGGAAAATTGTTTGATTGACACGGTGATGTTAAAATATTGTGTGCTTTGACATTTTATGTAAGCACAGTGAAGATGTATGTATAGTAATTTAAAGGCCTTGAAGATTTTTGTATGAAGCCTGGCCTACCTACTTTTTCTTCGTTCTATTTTTTTTAGTGACCGCCATTAATCAAACCACCATTAAATATCAAAACAAGTATCTTTAGTTAAGATAATACGCAAAATTTTTCAACTTCAACTGGTAGAAAGGATTTAAATTTTGCCCAGTAAGTGAGACGAAGATTGTTTAATTCCAGATTTTGTATTAATATTATTTATATTCTTCACTTTAATTAATGAAGATGTACATAAATTAAATTTATTAACACAATCTAAGATATATATTGTAAATTCATTAATCTATCAACATCCGATATGGTCTAGTGGCTAGGATACCTGGCTCTCACCCAGGAGGCTCGGGTTCGATTCCCGGTATCGGAAATCTCTTTTTATGCTTTTATATTTTATATCTTTTATTTAAAACTATAAAAAAGGATTATTTTATAAAATTGCTTAAGTTTATTACAAAAAGTTTGTATTAGCAGCTTATATATAAAATTAATTTTTAAAACAGTCGAAAATTCGATCAGAAAAAATGAAAGGTAATTTTGTAATAAACAATTTTTAGTTATTTCGCTGAAAAGTGAAAACGAACTTTGCTTTGTAATTTAAAGCCTTAAAAATCTTAAATAGTGAATCGATTGGATTATCCGTTTTCTAAAACTGAGGTAAAAAAATATCTCTGTAAAAACTTTTTGCCAGAGAGATCACTAGAAAGTAAAAGTGTGAAGCTATTTTGAAATATTTTAGCTCGGTTAAATTTAAACTGTAGTTAGTGACCTAGATGAGGTGTCACCGTTTTAATCCATCCAACCGGGCCAAAGCTATTTCTTGTTTTAGGAACGTGAAATTTATACAAACTGTTTTTAATTAGTCTATAAATAAGGCTTATATTAAATAGATAAATTTAATACTATATGATATAAATTACGTGAAAATATTTATTATAAATTCTGTAACAATTCGGTAAAAAAGTACAAAAAGAAATATGCATCGGCCGGGAATCGAACCCGGGCCGCCCGCGTGGCAGGCGAGCATTCTACCACTGAACCACCGATGCTACGACTGTACGATCAAAAATATTGATCTAATTACTTGTTTAGTTTATATACGTATATGTTTTAAAAGAAGTAAAATTAAGTTTAACTTTATTTCTAAACATTTTTATTTATTTATGTGCACAATAGGTATATAATTGAAAACTCCATCTAGATAGGATAACCGTTTTGAGATTAGCGTGCACAAACAAACAGACAAAAATTCCAAAAATCATTGTTTTGGGTTCTATTGCGTTAATAAAGGTCTCCTATAATATTTTTCTCATATATCTCCATGTACAGACAGCGACTTGTTATGTTTTTATTATATGTATAGATATAGATATAGATTTGTCGAACGTTTTGCAAAAGATCATTTTTTGCTTTGCGCCTTTCTAGCTATTTTTTGCAGATGCAATTTTTATTGTCGAATTCATTCAAAAGGTAATCGTATTCTACTTTTAAAGATTTCTTTTCATTTCTATTAACCGAGTCGCTTAGAACACTATCACGTTGCTCTATGAAACGAGACGTGGCTTATGAAAGTAACATTAAACAAAAAATATCGAGTGACATCCATGCATCAATAGAGGCGAAATGTTTCAACATCGAAGTAGGTCGCCCCAATTCTGTGTCACCAGGGAATTGGGTAGGGCTGCCTCGTTAAAGTTTATTTTTTAACTCGCGAAATTAAGCCTTTAAAAAGAAGAAAGACAAATGTATGATAATATTAAGAGGGTAACAAGGGAAAGGTCTTTTTTTGAGTACTGTACGGTTTTTTGTACGAACTCCATACTAGACGGATCAGTATGGCAGAAGTGGCTCTAACATTTCAAACAGTTTAATAAATCTAATTTTAATTTAAATTCCTTGTTTTTCATTATCCCATTAAAATATGAAGATAAATAATAGATAGACTCCTTCACATCATAACACATATGTATATAACTGTTATATGTAGGTTCTCATTTGTAGTAGGTATTTCTGTATAATAGTATAAATAATAATAAAGGTACCTATAGGACAATATTTGGAACAGAATTTAAAACTTATCAAATAGCCTAAGTCATCTGGGTTGAGAATCTAATAAATTGTATTTACTGCTAACTTGCAGGAAGTAAGACTTGTTTTTTATTAAAATAATACTTGAGTGTGACAACCCTACTTTACTGTGGCTTCCCTTTAAGTCGTATTTGCTAGATGTAAGGAAACCTTCGGTACCTTTTTCTTAAGCCGTACTCGAATAGTAAGTTTACATTTTTGGTCGAAACCATTTTATTCGGAATACTTTTAGTTCAACGACTTTATCTAAAGTCAATAAAAATTGTAGTTTCTTTAAATCTATAGCAATATTAAGAGATTTAATTGTTAGTTTGCATTAAATGGGGTCAGAAGATACGAAAACAATTGTGTTTTATTAAATTATGTTATGATAATAAAAAGTTGTCGAGCATTCTCAAATTTTATTAAACTAACTTTAATAAAAATTACAATGTTAACTTGGATAAAGTGTAGATTACAAGTTAATACAACTACCGATAATTAAACTTAAGCACTACAAATTATACACGCCGAAGTAATTTCGTCTTGTATATTTACTTAAGACCCGTAACCAGTGCTTAGCCAACTTAATCATGAGTCCGCGAAAGTACTAAAAGTTGCAATCTAAAATTCTTTAAGTTGTAACTTGAATAGAATCTAGAACGTAACTTGCTTGCAGCTCAAACTGCGGTTCCTTTGTGCTAAGTTATTACGTTAGGTCTTGTGCAGTTTCGCGAATTTATGACTTTACTAGACCCGATCTGTTTATCCCGAATTTATACATTTATTATGTTTTATGCTTGAATCACTATCTGATAAAAGAAACCGCATCAAAATCGGTTTAGTAGTTTTAAAGATTTAAGCATACATAGGGACAAACAGAAGAAAACGACTTATTTTTATACTATGTAATAATGATGATAAAGAAAAAAATGTTTTTTTAACAAAAACATTAAGTGTGAAGTGTTTTATCTCTCACATATTATGCATACTATATACTCAGTCCTTTGTTAGTATATAAAAGGGTTTCCAAGATTTAGATATAATTAAAATAATTTCCAATTCAAATCACAGTTAGACGGTTTAAACCGTAATTAGCGTAGTTCCTGGTTACCGCAAAACCGTTGCCTCTAACTGTTTGCCACATAATAAGTTAAAACAATAAACAGTCATAATGTTTAAATAAAGTCTTTTGTGTTTTCGCATCCGCCGTATTAGGTATTTCACAGTTATATAAATAATTTTAGAATAGAGCTCGGTTATTTACACTTAGTTATATACTAAAGGTAGATATATGTGGGTGTAACCTTTTTATTTACTTTTATATATAGAGGAAAGATTTGACTGCTTTTAGCCGACTTTAAAAAAAGGAGGAGGTTTTGCAATTCTAAAATAACGGCTTATATGTTCTAAATAAAAATTAGTATAAGGTACTTTGTGTGCAGCAAATTTATTGTTTTCACTTGAAGGTTTATTTTTGGTAAAAATTATTTATTGAATAGTCTGAAAAGTACTGACAGAATTTAATAAATATCTTGGTATAATATATTCTAAAATGAAATTAATAAATTATGCCATACACTACTAATAATGTAACATACCTAACCTTACCAACCAACCCAAAATCTGGGTTAAGCACTTCTCATAACTGGCAACATGTAAGAATTTCACGCTAATATAGGAAAAATCAATACAGCTATAAACTAGATGACCTAATTTAAGTCTAGTGTCGATTCTTGAGACCTAGCCTTTGTGCACTACAATACAAGTCCGTGAAACCTAATAGCTCTTAGAATGTGCTAGAATTACAATATGGATTGAATAGCTTCCGTTCTTTTGATGTTCGGAGAATCTAGAATGTTCTAAACTTAAAAGTTTTTCCTTAAATTCTTTGGGATTGCATTTTAAATGTAGAGCTCTGGGAAGGTCATAAGTCATCAATTGTATGATTTACTGGACTTAAGGTCCTATATTCCAAAGGCACCTCGCTTCACTTCACTCCAGATCTTGCCGATGGCCTTCGCTTCATCGATGATAGTACGCCATTTGTATACATATATATTATTGTATGTATATTGAAATGTGGTTCTGCTCAGTAGAGGCACGATTGGAAGGAAGTCCCAAAATAATATTATATTTAATATATAAAAAAAGCTTCATCAAAATCCATTGTTTATAATTCAGAGATACCTCGATTTCTACGAAGAAGCTAGCTGGCCCGACGATACTTCGCTCCTACCCTGCCTGAAACCTTATACCCAAGACCTACCCTTTTTGTTCTCTGATTAAGAACCTGCCTCTTCCTTCGAGGAGTAAAAAAAATATCGAACACGGTTTAGCTTCATTGTTATAATATAAATAAAAAAATATATGACATAACTATTTTTCTATTATTGTCTTTAGCCAACAACGTTGTAAAAATATAGTATATTATATTATACATTTTATAAATGTGAACTACATATGTAGTTAATGATATATAGTGAAATAAATAATTGTATATTTATTAGATCATTCTCTATTAAAAATAACATAGTCAAATAGTATATATTCTTGACGCTACAATTTACAAGAGTCAAAATTCGTAATATCCTTAAAAACAGAAATGTTTTTAGTTCTGTAACAATTATCTCATATTATATGCTCTTATCTCAATAACAGCGAACCTTGAAAAATATTTTTTATTTAAATATATGTCTATATCAACAAAGATTTGTTATTTTTAAAACGTAAGATAAAAAGCTTAATTAAAGCACTCGATTTTAATTTTAAAACAACACAAGGATAAGTCTCTTCATAACTGTCGAATACAAGTAACAATTGTAGAGTCGATAATATAAAATTTGTTATTTCAAAATAACAAAATTTCTCTCTACATATTTGTTAAATAAAAGTGAAAATTGTAGAGTCGAAAATATCCGATTTGTTATTTCAAAATAACAAAGCTATTAGTCTCTACATATCTGTCTAATACAAGTGACAATTGTAGAGTCGATAATATCCGATATTGTAAATATTTCACGAATTGTGTCAAACACTTTAACGCTGGCGTGGAGAAATAAATCCTCCATATCAAATCAAAGCGACACAGTCCCATTCAGTTTTAAGCGTGGCTGGTTGACGTCTAAAATTTATTAATACAACCCGACCGGGAACGAACCACAGCTGCATACTGCAAGCTCATGCCGGAGCTGGCAGCCGATCTGACGATTGCGATCGCCGATCAGTCGCGCTGCACCTCCCGGACGAGATGCACGTACCCCACACCGCTCTCACCTCTAATTGTTTGTCAACAATTTATCCATCGAATAATCAAATTGCGTAACATCTCTCGCTGTTCTATATTTAAATCGTGTGTGTTTGTAAACAGTGCTGTGTTTGCTTAGCTATGAATACGTTTTCCCCTTTTTGAAAACGATCTATTTTTGCTGTTTATCGTGAACCGTGTAGAGTACCAGTGATGTGAATTGAAATTGGATTCAATCATGTTTGGAGTATTCATTAGACGGTGGAAGCCGAAAAGGTACGTCCTAGATCGTATCGATCCCTGATGTGCTGTGAATCGATAAATTAGCTACAGTTTTATAACGAGTGTTTTGTTTCATAATGCTCCGCTTGCAACTTGTTATTGGTAACACTGTGTAGGTGTTGCCATTATTATTACGAGTTGTTAGCTCAATAAAATAAATACGAAAAGCGTGGGAATTGTAATTTATCCGCTCCTTTCTCTCACGTTCTGTATTGGGAAGAATTGATTGAAATACAAAGATAGCTATCGAAAGAAGAAATATTTTGATTGTTCGCGATCTTCGATTTCTAGATTGTAACAATACAGCTGTGCCGTGCTATTGTTAATTTTTTTCTAGGTTTGTGTGTTACACAAATTAAAACGTTTATCATTTATCTCGTTTGTTTAAAGCGAGGTTCAAAAATAAACATGTCAAGATATTAAACGAGGCCGGGAAGTATCTTTACTTTAGGAGACTACTTAATTCATATGAAAACTGAACTTAAGAGAGGTATCTATTTAATATATTATGAATAAAAAAATGATCTACACCTATATGTCCAATCATAAATTATCATTTTCCAAAAATAATTTACGATGTATCCAATGAAATATTTTATATTTTAAAAAAGTGTGAAAATAAATAAATAAATTTTCAAAGGAAAAACACAATAACCAGCTTTTTATTATAA
Organism: Eurema mandarina; assembly: GCA_018238005.1. Lineage (NCBI taxonomy): Eukaryota > Metazoa > Arthropoda > Insecta > Lepidoptera > Pieridae > Eurema > Eurema mandarina. The sequence goes on from DWAJ01003928.1 coordinate 10,955, forward strand.
TATTTCAAATTAACAAGAATCAAACGTCCACTATGCAAACTGTATAAAACTAACAACAATAGCGAGTTAAAAATTACCCAAGCGCGGATTATCGTGTCCTTTCCCTTCTTTTATAAATAGATAAACTTAGCTCGCTTTGTACCGACAAAGTTATTACCATGAGAAAACACCAGACAAGCGATAATGGTAGATAACTAGCCAGCTGGTTCAGGATTATCTATAAGTAGATGCGCCCTGCGGTTTTACCCGCGTAGTGTTAATTCCCGAGACAATATCGGGGTGAAAATTATCTAATCTGTTAATCAAGGTTCTATTCTAAATGTATATGGCCTTATCACTAATAGTGATAAGGCCGCCAATTGTCAAAACTTTCTTATGCTGTAAATTTTCATTCTTTCTTTTAGTTTAAGGTGTATTGTTTTGACAATAAAGAATTTTTATTATTATTATGCCAAATTTCAGCAAAATTGATTACGTATTTTTTGCGTGAACGAGTGACAAACCTACATATATTTGTACGTAGTTCGTGTTTATAATGTTAGTAGTTAGTGAGTTTAAGTAAAGGAAGAATCTGCGAAGATGCCCGTGACCCCTATCCGCTACGGTACGAAGGAACACAGTGGGGTTTCGGCCGGTACAAGTTCGAGATAACCCATGGTCCTTTCCCCGAGGTCCATCACTGTCCTATGAAGATGTTTCCACTACAAAAGAATCTTTGAGTAACAGTTATAACTTAATAATTAACAACTCTATAATCTTAATAGAAAATGTAGAGCAATGCACGGTGCATAAAATTACTAATCTCTAGTCGGTATTTGACACCTGTTTTAAATTTATTATTGGCTGTTATATATTGTTTGGATTATATAATAAATGCATAGCTTAATAAAGCATATTTTATATACACAACAGTTAGTATTAAATAAATTAAAACATTATTTCATAATATACGATCGTTTTTAATTTGTAAACTATGAATAAATCATAAATAAATCGTATTTATTAAATGATATAAAAAGTTTCATAAGAAACCAGAACAAAAATAAATGCGATTATATCGAATATTATACCTAAATAATATTATTTTTTATTACCAAGTCACCTCCATCTAGACAGTCTCAAGTTCAAGCTCAATAAACGAAGAATAGCAGAGAATTCTTTTGAAATGTAAAAAAAAAAAATTAAAATTTAAAATTAACAATAACCGTCCACATATCCACAGCAATTACCGTAAAAAGGTCATATTGTGGAGCTGGCATCAAATTAAGTGCATTTCATTACAACGCTATGTTAATTCCTAGCTTTGAGGTAGGGTTGGGAAAAATTCTTTGTTTCTAACGAGCGCTTGGAAGTAGGGCTGCCACTAAGGCAGAAATTACAGATGTGTTTATAGTTAATGTGTAGTATAGTAGAGCTTTAATGTCTTGATATCAATGTTGCTTCGAAACTAATGAATTCACTTTAACTATTTTTAAATCGAAGAATACTTTAACGATATTACTATCCCGGGACGTTTCGATTTTTAAACCAAAACCAAATGTCCCACGCGAGACATTGTTTGAAACTCGTCACAATAGAAAATAGATACATAAGATTATGTTGATGTTTGTTTTAAATGTTTTTTTTTGTAATTTGTAAAGACTTTGTAATAACTACGAAATCAAGAACGACATCAAAAATCTGGCAACTCTTCTAATAAGCCCCTAAAAACATTTTTATACTGACACAATTTAGACACCATGTAACGTTACATTACAACTGTCTATTAGTTATAATACTTAATTATTAAAAAAAAACTAAAGTAAAAATGTAATTATGTATTTAAAGATGTAATAAAACTATTAGGTGCCAGCCCTAAGCCTTCCAGTTTTTGCAAAGGCTTCTGCGGCTTGCATTCAGAATCTTTTGTATACCAGGCATTTCGCTAACGTCACATCGAAATATACCTGTATAATTGTATACAGTATACTCAAAAGCAAAAAGACAATACAAGTGGGTGGGTATAAGGTATTGACGTGACTTCGCTCGCAGAAATTGTGTAGAAAGAATATTATACTTTTGTTTGTGTTTCTCTAATATTTGAAGATATATTATGACCGACTAGCTGTAGCCCGCGACTCCGTCCGTGTGGACATTCATATAAACTTTGACCCCACCTTCCCCTTTTATAACTCTTTTTTCCAGTAAAAAAGTAGCCTATATTACTCTCCATCTTTTCAACTAACTGTATGCTAAAAACAGGTCGATTTAATGCTTAACTACGGCGTGAAGGAAGGACAAACAAACAAACAAACACACTTTCACATTTATAATATTTCTACGGGTTAATATTCTTGTATTAATAATTGTTAATTCAGTTATTTTCAACTCGACACGAATCACGTTTGATGACGCTCATGTTCATTATATCTGGGTTGTGAAATTGTATACTTATCGTTTGTATTATAATTGAAAACCTTTAGTTATTTACCGCGACTTCACCTACGTTATATTATTATTATATTCATAACTTTTAGAAGTTTAATTAAATTTTATTTCTTTTCAACAATAATACAAATGTTTTATATAAAGTTTTTTTTCGTGGGAATATGCTTATGCATACCCACAATCCCGGGGGAAAAGGTATGTTATGTCGGAGTTAAACCGACTAAAACCCAGCGCTGTTCCACTATCCTATATAATATGTCTTTATATATCCTATATGTCGCTATAAGACGGAGTCACGAGTGCTCTCGTCTCGTGCGGACTCTTTTTTTTCGTGGGGAAATGCTCACGCATGCCTACGATCCTGGGGGTGAGAAAGTAGGTTATGTCTGACTCAAACCGACTAAAACCCCACGGTGTTCCACTGTTCCGCGCGTGACGGGGTCACGGGTGCTCTGGCGGACTCTT
>DWAJ01003929.1:0-13845 GCA_018238005.1 Eurema mandarina
TGTAATTTCAACGATTTACTCGTTTGAAATTTGGTGCTGCATATCTCACACTCAAATTTGACTGGAACGATCAGGGGATTTGAATCTGAAATATCACCAATCAAATTTTAAAAACAATTTCATTTTTAACAACATTTTAATACACAAACTATTGAGTTATTTTAGTCTTTTCGTTGATATTACCTTTACATAATATGTATAATAATGCGCTTTATTTCTATACAGTGATTAGTAGAAAACTGAATTAATACAGACAAACATTTTCTGTTAAATATGTTTATATAACATATACAGTATATTCTTAAGAACAGCTTCAGTGATTTGGAAGAAATTTCCTTAGTCTAGTTTAGCCTAGCTATTAAACCGACGAAACAAAACGTATTTGAGTTTTTAATGCTTACCGAGGGGAAAAGTTACTTTGGAATAAATTGTAAGTGTTTTAACCAATATTATTTCTTTATAATATACCTCAGTTAAAATATTTAACAACACTTCCTTACATAAAATAAAGTTTAGTTATATAAATAATTCTATATACAACACATAAAAATAAAACCTAGCTAATAGTACTAGGTTACCTGATTTCCCTTTATGCTCATTGATGTGAGCGCACAACGCGTTCGGTTCATCAAAAGATTCCGAACATAGTGGACACGAAAACGTTACTGGAATGTAAGCGTCCAATCAAATTACTTTATTATTAATAGTTAACATTTTATATTAAATATTAATAACTATAATAAAATATTAACTATTATTATAAAAGAGACTTCGTTACTTATACAGGGTGTTAAAGAATTAAATATGAAAATTTGGAGGATGCATTCAGACAATGATTATTATTAATTTTTAAAAGATTGGATTTCTATTTTGTACGCATATTTTTTTAGATTTTTTAGATACGGTAAGTGTACTATAATACTGTAGTGCAGTAATTTATTATTGATTTATATTTTATGTTTATATATCAATAAAACAATGCAAATGAAAAATACAGCAATTTATTTTAAACAACCGACCACTCGACCAGTTAATGAAACGTGCATGCGTTTTTGTTCGGAAATTGACAATCAATTTAAAACATATTTAATGTTTAAACGTAACTGTAAAACATGTCCATAAATAACGTGAAGTGTTTTTTTTTTAATTTTCTGCCCCTCCCTCCCAATCTGGTGAGATGCCTCCATCCCCGAATCATGTACAATCTGGATTAAATAGACCAAAATTGTATTTTTTTTTGTTTCAATCAGAAAAAAAATTGCGTGACATTTGCCGAGACCTCTCTCCAAGGTAAGATTGATGAAGATGAGATTAGACTCGACCCCCTCCCCCCTTTAAACACCTCACGTAATTTATGGACGCCCCCTAATATTGAATGTTATTAAATTTACAGTGACATTACTTAGATTGTTTTTAGACAGATTATATAATAGATATTCTTTCAGTAGCTGAACTAAATAGAATTCTATTTTGAGATAAAAAATAAATGTTTTCGTAATAACATAAAATATTATTTACAAATTAATTAATCTGAATTCAAAAGAACTCTGACTCGTGCCATAATTCTTAAAAAAAATATACATTACTCTAATAAATCAGATGGCAAAACTTAGACAAATAAAAAGCAATATCAACGAAAAAACAAAAAAAAACAGAGCTAAAAATAAAAATATAGAAATATATTAGTAATTAAAGGTTCAATATGGCATCATTATTTACCTGGTTTTTCTTTATGAACTTTCATATGAGCGCACAATGATTTGGGATTATCATACACGACGTCGCAATGAGGGCAAGAATACCGTTCTGAAATAATTATTTTACGGTTAATTGAAAATTAATGACATATAATTGAATTAAACAGAAGCATCGAATATTATGCCGTACTGATACTAACTTAAACCAAGTCTCTGCGCATCAGAAACTTTTAAGCTTTTTTTTCATTCCACTATACATATATTAGTTTTGAATGTGACAAAATTGTTCTTTTTTTGCTCACAAGACAGTGATATTTTTGTATGTTATTCATTTTATTATTTTTAATTTAATAGGGAAATAATAAAAATTATGCTGGTTCTTCTCTGTAGAAACCTTTCCAAATTGGTATTTTTCTTTTATACCATATGTCATATGTGTTACTATTCTTTTAATTCAACTTCCCCATTGAGAGTTATAACTTGACAAACTTACGTTTTTTACATGGGTGATTAAAAAATTCTGCAAGCGACGATAGAAGATAATTGCAAGCCATACAATTATATACTTGAACTTTATTTCCATTCGGTGCTTCTATTGTTTTTACCAAGACTTTATGATTTGGACCCTTTGAATCTGCAAAGTTATTTTCTTATGACATGCCAAGAGGAGGTCATTGTTTATGCATTCTTATTCTTATTTGAAACCTAGTCTTTTTAAGAATTACTTTTAGTATGTCCTGTAGTTGATTATTATCAATACCAAGCTTTAGTCTAACATCATCAATTGTTCAGCTGAATTATAAGCTTATAGTTAACAAAATGGCTTTGTGGAAATGTACAACAATTAATATATCAAAAAAGAGCCTATAAAACTTCAACCTAGATTCTTACTTTTCATATTTTGATCATTTAACTACGAAATGCAAGAAATTTCATCTATATTGATTTACTCTATACAAGATTTAAATAAAATACTTGCCACCAGCAGGCTTAATCTCCTTCACAACGCTGCTGCAGAATTGGTCCACTTGCACATATTTTCTTGTGTTTTGTGCTTTTGATTCTTCTTTCTTCACAGGTATTATAACTCTTACTTGTTCATTCTCTTCTGAAATTATAGAAAGTAATTAAGAATGTTGTATGATGAAAGTTACTAAATTTAATGCTATAACTACGTACTAATATAAATATGACTTAGTTAATTATTAAACACAATCATATCAACAATATCTATGTATGTATTAATACATATATATCATTTTACCAGTTTCTTCATATGGTTCCTCTACAATATCCCCAGTTTCAGTTATCATTCGCCGAGGAATTTGTTTCTCAGCATTGGGATCCTCTTCTGAAATATGCTGATACTCCATTGATATTGTACCATTGTTATCATCATCTAGTGGTTCCTGAAAATATTTTGTATATTTGTTAACAATAGTTATGTAGAAAGCGTAATAGAGTGAATAAGTACCGAATTTCAATGGAAAATTTATATATGAACTTTTGAAAATGTTAACATAAGTAAAATCAGCATTTAATTGGTCGCAAAAAGTAGAATTTCTGGTAAGTAAAATTAAAATCTACATACTATAAGAAAAGAATCTTGAGAGAAAATTTTATTTTAGTATTTTATTGGTATTTAAGTCATAACAGATTAATTCAAGAGATATTTTTAATACTTTAATGTAACCATACCTCAACAACAACATCTTGATCATTGTGATAGTTCTGTATGTGGTCCATTACAGAGGTAAATGAAATACCGCAAGCGTTGCAAGTGTACATCTCTTCTTGGACTTCCACTTTTGAATAGTTCTCTTGACTCTGTTCTTCAACCTTCTCTTCTATATTACTTTCAACTACAACTGGACTTTCAGTGTCTTCATTTGTGCCTTGATATATGAAAATAAAGATAATTTTATATGAAATTTTAAATAGTATTCAGTTGACACAAGTCATGCATTCCAGAATAATTATTAGTATAGCACAACATAATATATTTATCTGTTCCTTTATTATTTTTTAACGGAATTCAAGATTAGATTCTATAGTATTTTGAATGAAGTATGCTTATATTATGGATTAAATTTTCAAATCAGCATACTCATTTATATTTTCAATAATTTATATAACATAGTTTCTGTCTAAAAACTGATGGCCAAATCATAGATTGATTATTATATTCATCACATTAAGCAGGTGAAACACCTTTCTGTTAATTTAAAACATGTTAATGGCAATATAATTTATATAGTTTATAATGATAATTAAATTTCAACTAACTTGTTTGAGAGGTGCTTAAATAAACAGTGAGTAAAAGATTAAGAAATCAAAAGATATAAAAAAAAACATACTTTCAATACTAAAGGAAATGGTTCCATCATTGTTTTGCTTAGAAACGAGGGTAGCATTTTCACTAATTGAATCATTACTACTTGTAACCAGCAAGTATCTATTTCCACTGTCCTTCACAAGTTTAATTTCTTGATTATTTAGGAACTGCTTATTTAAAAATTCTGAATAAATATTACTGACTTCTGAAATATCTTCAGGTTTTCTATCTATATTATCATTATTTTCCTGTGTATTATCTGAAAATAAATAAAGCTATTGAATGTGTACATCTTAACTATAAAAATTTGACACATTTAAATATAAAATGTAGACTGAATTAATAATATTAATATTCAATGCAAAACTATATCAATAGGTCTAAGTGGTTACTGCACTTGTGTAGAAAAATAAACAAAAAAACTATTTGAATATTACCTGCAAATTCATAGTGAATTTCATTTTGGTCTGCCTTGCCAAGTATCTTTTCATTTTCAGAATATTTACAAATTATAATAGTTTCAGTACAATTATCGTATTTTAAATGAGATATAAGACTATCCAATGATGAAATGTTACTCTTACATATGGGACATACTAAAATCTCAGAAATTTTAGCTAGGTGATCTACTAGTAATTCCTTAGAACTAAATTTTTCATTGCAACAAAATGGACATGAATATGTTTCGTCTTCCATTTTTAGAAGACGCCTCAGATGTGTTCTTTATGATTATATTAAATACAGCTAAAGTGCTTCATTATTTGTAAACATTGCTTTGAATTGTCTTTGACGTTTGTCTAAATCTTCAATATAAACATATTTTTGAAGAACTTCACACTAATTTACTGTTCAAATCGCACAAAAGTTCTCACTTCACGAGTCACGACTTCACGCCATTCGAATACTTTGCCCCGTTTACAAAGAGATAGAATCATAGAGTACACAATACACTGTACAGGTATTATAAATCAAAAATGACATATTTGTTGTCAACAGATTATAAAATATAAGATAAAGAATTTCCTAGTTTTTCAATTATAGCATTATTCCGTATTATGCAGAATAATGCTTAACTTTCAATGTGTTAAATTCTTTCTTCCTTAAGGAATAAAGGATATATTATTACATAAATCGAGAACTAAATTAAGTGCTTTCGCCCGATGAATGCAATTACATATGTAGTGCTTAAAAATTAACAAATATTTTTCTTTAACTTGATATTGATCCCTTAAACAGGAATTACTAATGATTAATATTAAAAGATTATTATTTTGTATCTGTATTATTTGTGTAGTTTATAGTGCATCTGTGACTAACGTCTGACGACGTCAACTGTCAATTACCATCAAATCGATCGCCATTTTGTTGAATTTCTTTAGTTTGGCATTTGAATTTTGTATACTCAAACAAATACTTCCATACATTAATCGCTTTATTTATAAAAGCATCGTTAACCATAACATGCTATGTGTACATCTATAAAAAAGTGGTCGAGGATAATCGATTAATGGTTTAGTAAACGGCTTCTTTGATATACTTATGGTATTTATGTGTGTTGATTTACGCGCGTAAATTAAATTTGTAAAATGTTAGGCAAACGAATGCATCATAATAGCAAAGGAAGATTAGCAAATAAAGGTCATGATAACGGTAAACCAGCAAGTCCCGGTCTATCTCCATATAGCAAACCGAAACTAACTGGTTCAGTTTCTGTCGGGAAAACAAAAATGGATATGTGTCCAATACCTTACATTCGACAACAAGATAATCCTGTAAGCCTACCTCGGCTTGCAGCTATTGCAGCACGATCAGCAGATGAACCTATAGGTATGGATGAACTAGATGCCTTACAATTTGAGTTAGAAACATTGCTTTGCAATACTGCCCTTCGTGTAAGGTATTTTCAAGGAGAAATTGAAAGCATTGATACCAACGAATCAAAAAGAGAGAAGAAAAATAAAGCTGCAGGCAAGCAACTGCAATATCCTGGTAAAAGAAAATTTCCAGATGATAAACTTGTTAAAACCAAAGATTATGGAAAATTATCAAATCAACCCAAAATGCCAAAGTTCAAGAACTATAGTAATCCCTCATCTGGAGCTTCTCACACTTATTCTAATGATCAAGCACTTAATTCTGATAATTCAGTTAAAGTAGAAATGTCACAGTTGGCATTGCCAAAGAATAATATTCCATATAAATTTTGGAACTCTGTTGATCCATACTGCGCACCAGTTACAATGGATGACATTAAATTTCTGGAATCCCTTCTTGTACAGAGCAGCAATACGACATTACCACCTATCCCACCTCTAGGAAGGCATTATTCAGAAGTTTGGGCAGATGAGCATTTATCAGAAGATCAGAATGCATCTAACCCAAATAAAAAGTCTGGGCTGTCACCTGATGCAACAAATATGAGAAAAAAGATGGAAAAGTCTACAGATAATATGATCACGGGTCCTTTGACACAAAGGTTAGTTTCTGCACTAATGGAAGAAAATGTCATGTCCTATGATGTACCAGATATTAAAATAAAACAATCTGCAAATACCAAAAATAGCTTTAAAAATTCATTGACATTGGAAAAGTGCTTGCGCAAGGAGTTAGTTGAACAAGGTATTCTTGACCCAGAAGACTTGCCACCATTAACCAATCCAGCTGATGATGAGATTCTGACTGAAATAAAGAAATGTCAAACAGAGTTAACAGCAGTCAGGAAAGAAAATTGCAGAAACTTGAAAAATTTGATAGGTTTATGTAAACAAGAGATGATAAGACTTAATTTGAAGAAACAATTGGATCAAGTAGATATGGAATGCACTGACATTTACAAAAAAATGGTAGCTGCGAAACAGAAGAAAAGACCAATTACGAAAAAAGAGAAAGATGATGCTTGGAGGGCTATCAATGAACAAATAAGACTCAATAAAGAAATCAATGCTTTGCCATTAACAGGACCAAACTCTAGTTAATTGTAAAAACCATTATGTTGTAATAAATCATTAAATGACTAAATAAGAAGGGCTTCAAATAATAAATATGTATTTACCGATGAATTTGATGTTTTTTTATAATTCTAATCTATTTTTTAAGTTATATTAATACTGATTATACATAGAAAATATAAAAACAAGCTCCTTTTTTGGGCTAATCCATGCATACTTACAGCCCTCCAGGTAGGATTGTAGATTTTATAGAACTTCTACCATATCTGTGACAGAATCACGATATCTCTGGGGGATCGTTTACTAGGCCTTATGTAATTGGGTCCATAGGGGGGCCAATTGAGTCTTGCACCATGCATTAAATAGAAATGATGGACGTACCCGGAACCATCGGACAGAGAAGTTTCCTTCTAAAAGAAAAGGTTACTGAGGACCTCACTGGTCCAATTAACTTCACCCAAGGCACTGGATTGCAAAAAGGATTATACGGGTAACGGGAGCTTTCAGTCATATCCGACTGGATATATCTTTCGGTATTTTATTACAGAGTAATTTTTTTTTTATTTGATTATGAATTACAGAATTAGTGTTATGTTTTAATAGCTGCTTTATAGTATACAACCACCTCGTAATAATTTTTTTTTGTCCAATAAAATTGCCACTTAATTATTAATGACACTTTTGACATTTGACAACTTGTAAACATTTAAAATTTTAACGAACATTCCATTACTTTTGTCCGTTGTTGTTTTCTGTGTAAAGTTTTCAATAATAATTTTAAGAGCACATATTGTAGTAATTAGAGATTTATTTGATGATTCAAGCTGGCTTAAGATGGAAAATCACTTAACACCTAATAAAATACAGAGATTAATACATTTGGCGGAAGATAGATCGTTTAATTTGCCTCGACGTTTGGTTCCAAGTAGCCATGATGAAACAAATAGGTAAGTTATAACTTTTAAGCTTTATAATTTTTGTTTTAATAAATTGTTATTTTATTGTTGCATGTTCGTATTTATTTTCAGAAGTATCGCCACAAATCAAACGCCGTACAATAAAACCAGCGGTGAGTCGTCTTCGGGAATATTGGATTTGGAACGTGTACAAGGTGAGTTTCTATTATAAAAACTATAGTTTTAAGATTAATTTTTTGTTTTCTAATGAACGCAAACATTTTACAGGATTTGGTGAGTCTGGAATTGGAAACATATCACTAAGTAAATCGGTAAATATTATTCATTTAATTTAACAACATTTCTCTCTTGCTTTTATTTATTCGTAATATTAAACAATTCTATATATAATTAATGTTGTTTTTTTAGTCTGCTTTTAATCCTGGTGAGATGACAGGAAGATCAACAGGAGCTGATGAAATACCAAATCCAGTGTCAATAGGAGCTTCAAGAATGTTTGAAGAGTATGGCCGACATTCAGTAGCCCTTGAGAGCATCACAAGCCACATGGATAAACAGACATTAGAGATTAATGATTTAATGAGGCATTCTATAGCCACCAATTATTCATTTAATGGCAAAGTAAGTGTCAAATATATGCATATAATGGTACTTGTGTCTTTGTATATACTGTAGTGTACTAGGGAACAGTTCCAATAGATATATTATGCATGAATAAACCTTCCTCTTGAATCACATTATCTATTAAAAAATACTGCATGAAAACTGCTTGAATAGTTTCTAAGATTTAAGCATACATAGGAACGACTGAAGAAGGTATCTTTGTTGTATTTCATGATGATGAGGTTGGTTTTCAGGCAGTAATAAAAGTTAATAAATTTTCCAGAGAGATTTAACAGCAGATGAAGCATCATTAGTTATGAGAGAAGCACCAATTCCTATTCAACAAAGCACTGAAGTTAATTTTCAAGACAGCATGTAAGTTGTTTTGTTTTTAACTATAATATTTTATAGCCGTTTCTTCTGTAGATATAAATCCTATATAGTTAATTTAAGTACAATAATAATTAATGAATTTATTTCATTAATACATATATAAAAATATTTCAGTGTTAGCAATTCCAATATGTCTGTGGGTGCATATTTTAAAAACAAGTGTCCAACGTTGGGAATTATTCTTGGTAACACAGACAGTCCTGATAGATCTATGAGACCAAGTATAACTGAAGGTAAGTAAACTTTACTGTTTTACTTTTAAATTTATTATTCATGGCTCCAAATTATTGGAGCCATGAATAATAAATTTAAAAGTACATATTAATGTATACTTTATTTTAGTTTCATCAAATGGACCAATGGGTATAGTCACACCAAATAAACAAAATAATACTTATAAAATAGACTACAATTTGGACTCTGTACCTGTAAGACAACCTAAAGCTATAAGTGCCGAAAAATATGAGACATCTTCACAAATACCAAATGATCTAAGCTACATTTTACCAAAACCAGTGGATTCAGAAACCTCAACAGTAAAGAATGAAAGAAACATACCAATTAATAAAGTAATTGATCCTAAATATGGAGTCAATCAACCAGCAGCTATATCAAATGTGTCATTCGCTCCCAAGCCCTATTTGCCCAAACCTGTAGAAATGTTAAAAGGTAAAATGCAGTCCTCATTTAAGCTGGCCTCTGAGGAAACAGAAAGTTCATTGGAGAATTCTCTAAGTATATCAAAAATTGCTGATTACCTTGGTAAGGATTTGAATACATTGAAATCTTTATTTGTATATGATAAACTATTTAATATTTATTTATAGTATTTAATATTCATTTAACTTTCTAGGTCGACAATCAAATATAAGCATTACAGATATGTTGCAATTGAACAGTCAAATGAAACAATTAAATAGAAAGCAACCATTGAGCGAGTTACAAATGAATCTTATAGAAAATAAACAGAATAACCAGGAAATGTATGTAACCAGTTTAAAAGATTCAAAGAAAATGGAAACAGCAAGTTCTTCAAGTACAGTTAATACAGTTATATCAATGGATAAATTAAACATATCTGAAAGAAAAGTGCCAGCTGTTGTAATTACAAAAGATTCATTGGATGCAGAAAAGGTAGAACTAAAAGATTTAAAGACACCAAAAATCGTAAGGTCAAAATCACCATCAAGCAAAAGTCAGTCTACTCTTACAACTGTGCATGAAAATAGAAGTTTCAAATCATCTAACAGCCCATTGCAATATAGTAAAGGTACAAAATTGTCAACGTTTATATCTTGGTGTTTGTGACTTTATTTATGTATTGATTATTTTATTTGTTTTTTCTTTCCTTTCTCTTATCTTTTATTATTACGCTTCATATAAGTAAAATAGAAAGTTTATTGCAAACCATTATTCAATTTTATTCATGTCATAATAATGAAACAAAAACTTTTGTCTCTTGAATTAGTTTTTTTATATATAATTAGATATTTGTATACTTAAAATGATGTATATTTTGTTTAAAAGGAAGCTATAATTTATGCACAGACATATATGTATTCTATACCGTATTGAATCATACTTTTATGTAAATTGATGAGAAATAGTTATATATAATAATTAGGAAGTCAGGTTGTAGTGATAATAAGTAGTTATTTTCAGGTGAAGCTAATGCATCACACATACCCTCCCCAAACATTGTTTATAAAGAATTAGATAAGTCTGTAGATTGGCACGAAGTAATGCAACAGAAACGTTTCAATGAAGAATGCTTTGCTAAAGGTTTGTGGGCCTTGCTTCCGTGGCACGCGAATAACACCTGACTAATATTAATTTTATTTGCTCTAATATTGCTAATATACGGGGTTTTATTATAAGGAATATTGAAACATAAATATATTGTATATACATACTTTTACACAGTTACGATTTTTCGAGTTTTTCACTTTAAATGATTCTTTTTTACAGAACCCTGGGTAGATATTATTACAACCCCAGTGGAAGCATTTGTTGGTAAGAAAAATACATTTATAAACATAAGTAATATTTTGATTTTCAATCTAGTATTAATATTCAAACTGTGATTTATTTCAGGTGTTAGTACTCCTGTTGTTATTGAAATAACTACACTGACCGATAGCTGGTTGACAGCGAAAATACAATTTGATAATATACCCACCAGAGATTTTACAATAGAACTGCCAAGGCAGCCCATACTGTTATCTCCAGCTAAGACTGACAGATTTTCGTTCCATGTAACATCTAACATAGAAATAAGTACAAATCTGCAGTTCACAATATTTTTAAAAGACGCTTCCATTGACGGTGAATATGAACAAAGAGGAAATATTGAAATGAACATCAAAATGCCATCAATACAAGCCGTGTCGTGTGATGGCGTTAATAAAGTATCGTTCCCGTTGATCCAAGAAAAAACGTCGCTAACTAAATATTTTGTTCTGTTAAGCGATTGCCAAGAAGATTTGCAGTTGGAGCTGTCGATACTGATGGGAGATAGTATGTTTGTGATAAAGAATGTTCAAGAAATTAGGAAGAGTGATGTGAGCAAAGCTTTAATGGAACGGCAGGCGTCGTGCGAGGATCAGACAAAAGCCAAGAGCAAAGCTATAAATAAACAGCTTTGTAGACTGAGTAATGGAAATGCTATTAAAGTGACCATTATGTTCACCTCACCAAAACTTAGTGATTTGGGAATAGGTAAGTACATGAACACCTTCTTTGATAATATAATTTTTATATTCTTCTATGCTTGTTTCTTGTATAATTTAAGAATTTCTGGGCAGGATTGAATACATAAATTATATAATTTTTTGATAAACCGAATGATAATTTACATTTCAGTGGACAAAATGGCAACATTTAAAGGTACACTCAATGTTAATCTGATTGGCGTAAACACAGTATTGAAGAAAGTAAATCTGTTGGCTTCAGTGGGTATTGCATGCCTTGAAGTTCAGCCAGCAGGAAAGAACATTGTTGCTAGTAATGGTTAGTCAACAAGTAAACTACATATATTTATAATGCATGACACAATACTCTTTGCGTATGTGAGTCAAAAATACACACACTTAACATTGGCTTTATATATATTAATAAAAGAGAACACTTTAATTCTCTTTTTAATAATTTAATATGAATACTAAATCTGAAGTAATATAGTGGTTTTAAAAATTAGAGTTATGTCTAACTTAACAAAATTGAACAATTTCAGAACCAACAAGTATCACAGTGTACAACAGTGGAACTATCCCAGGTGCTTGGATTGTAAAGTTCACTGGTGATATGAATGTACCCTTTAAAGTGTCTCCCCCTAGGATCGAAGTTAGGCCTGGCGATTCTAAGCAAATTAATATAATATATACTGGACCCCCTGATGTGCAAAGTGAAGGGTATTTATTGTTTTTTTCTAAATGGATTAACATCTTTCATAAATTTTACTAACAACTGGTGGGTTCTAAAAAAATGTTTATTTTTATATACAGATCCTTGGTTCTGGAAGAAGTAACAACATTAGCAATAACAGTGGTTAATGTGATGGGCGGGTCTACAAAGCCTACTTCATTTCCAATCAAAACTAATACCAACAATATGTCGTGGGTCCGACCTGGACGAAAGGAATTGAGCTTGAAGAATTCAACTGATAAAAAAGTACAAATTCGTTGTTGTATTGTCGGAGATGGATTCTATATTGACTCGCCTTCAGAGTCGAGAGGGACCTATGTATTGTCCTTTGGAGCGCGAGAATGTAGACCCTTGCCTATAATATTTGCTCCAAATTCTACTATGCCATTTGCTGCCTCTCTACACCTGGTGTTTGATAAGAATAGTGACTTCTCGAGAAAGGTAAAGTATATTGCATTAAATTACGCTTTGAAGCTTTAACGCCAGGGACGCACTACGAATTTGGCCTAAAGTGTTTTTATTATTCTACATAATTTTCAACCATACTTTACTAAAAACAACATTATCTTTGGCTCTTATTCATGTTTGTTCATCTATGTCAGTTGTGTCTTGCTATACAATCATCAGACTAATGTTTTGAGTTAAAAGTATTAACAATATACCGCTTTTTTATCCCTGGAAGCTGGATAAAAATCCTATGATTCTAAGCTTAGCAATTTTCAGCTCAGTCAGTCGTTCAGTCATTCTTACGTTATTAATATTGTAACTATTAACGCGACTTTCTTTTGTATACAATAGATTGGTTAATCTTGTTTATTTTTGAAATTCTATTTAAAAAAGGTACACTAGTAGTATCAAGCTTCAATACGAATTCAATGATGATATTGAAGCATGTGGCAGGTGAAGCTGCACGGGTGCGCGAGCGGCGAGGGCGCGGGCGTGCGCTGGGGCGGCGCGCTCGTGACGTACGGCGACACGGCGCTGCTGCGCGCCGAGTTCCGGCGCAACATCGACCTGCAGCTGCACAACCGCGCCGACGCGCCCGCCTTCGTCGCCGTCACGCTCAACTTCAACTGTCAGTACCATTATGTATAGCACATAGTCATACTATTGTAGTTAGCCAGTGCTTGTTTTAGCACTACTCGCACTCCTAGTTTGAGACAGTTGTAAAACCGTAAACAAATTTGAATAAGGACCAAATGTATTTTTTATTTTAAAGGTTTTCTAAAATTTGTTATCTTTTAAATATGAGATAGTAATTAGTAACACAAAATTTTCAGAATTTGTCAAGTGTGTACACAGGGCAGAGTGTAGGTAATTTTAGTATAAAAATAAAATAATGTATGTATTCAATATGATTTATAACGCCAACAGCATATATTGCATGTTTGTTAATGTAATATATTTCGTTAGTTCCAGTGCAATACCGCTGGCTGTCGGACGGCGCGCAGGTGGTGGGCGGGCGCAGCGTGGTGCGGCGGCGCGCGCGGCACGCGGTGAGCGTGCGCGTGCCCTGGGCGCGCGTGGAG
>DWAJ01003930.1:0-13841 GCA_018238005.1 Eurema mandarina
GACATAACACCGAGCGCTGGGGAGGCGGCCATTATGAGTTCGGGTCGATAGAGTGCGCGCGCGCCCACGTGTTCTGGTGGAATGTTTTAAATCCAGTGATACTTTGTTAATCATTAAAAATTACAAGTTCTAATTTACTATAATGAAATTGATAAAGAACGAACTAATCGTGCGGTGAAATATTTTATTGAATTGATTGAACGTTGATCTCCTCGCCCGACTACCCACGTTATATCTACCCACTATACGGATAAAACCTAAGATTGTAAAAATGTAAAGCCAATTTTGAAGGAGGATCCTACATATGTATATAATGTCTTCTTAGATATTAATAATATGAAGCTAAAGAGTTTATGTGTATATTTGAACGCCATAATGTCTAGAGGCTGCGACGAGCTAGGAGCCAAATATCGAAGCGAAGAAAATCGGAGGAAATTAACCTTTTTAAATGATCTACAAAATGTCCGCGACATAATAACAAAAAATGACTAGGACGAAGTCGTGAGCATTTTAATTAATACACATGATTATTTTTTTAATCTTATACAACGCACTGATACAGAATCAGTGACGTCACAATCACTCTATCATCCGCAAACGATATCCGAGGCTCATATACGATTATAATCACTCCAACCACTGAAAGAATCCACTTAACAGCCTTAAGGGCAATAAAGTCGAAGCGATAAGAGACTTCAGAAGGACATTCCGCTATGTTTATTCCACAGACGTGACCGATAAAGTACTATAATTGTTAATTTGCTCTGGGCTACTGGCCTTTTATTTATGCTGAGTTATTGCCAGGCGTTCTTGATTTTATTTTAAAGGGCGTTCAGAAGACAATTTTAAGCTAAGATATTCGTCTGTTTACTTTCTGCTTTTAAAGAAATGCGTGATTGTTTCGTGAGATAAGAATTGAAAAACTTTTACTCACAAGCCAAGTAATTGATTTTCAGGTGTCATAAGGTTTGTGAAAACCAGAAGCGAGTTGCAATTCCCGTGATAGATGCAGTAGACAAGGAACCCCAACATTCGAAGCACTTCCAACGTCATCAACATCATCCCAGTAGCGCATTGTTTATTTATTTTTAACTTTTAACCAAACCGTTTCATCAGTCCTATCATCGTCAAATTATACCTACATATTATTAAAAAATACAATTTTTCATACACAGATCTAATCACTTTAATATAAATTTTGACTTGATGCCGGTACAGCCAAAATAGCTTGTAAGTCTTGACTACTAAAGTTGCTGACTTCAGTGTTAAAATGAATTTGCAACCATCAAAATATGACAACAACCTCTACTAGTCTCTATTAATTCTAATTCAAATAAACAATAAATGCCCTTATGTATAATGCAATAGAATTGAAAATAAAAGATTCCAATAATATTAATGGCAACCGAACAGTTAGTATTATCCCTACCAAGAAAGGGCAGTATATAAAAACTATTGAAAATATTAAATTGAGCGGCCTTTATGAATAATGTATTTTTCCCATTTAGACGGAATAATAAAACGAGGTAAGTATCATATTGTGGAGTTATTTCTTTGTTGATATTTTAAGCCCGAAAATAATACGTTAACTCAAATATTAAACGGAACTGAAATTGGGGATCATATTTAATATAACTGCCGTAATATAATATCTAGGTAAAAAGAGATAATAACGCTACAAAGCGAATGTTAAAAAATATAAATAGATGCTGTTAGTTATGCTGTTTTTTTTGAGATCAATTAGTGATATCTTCTGGTGGTAAGCGGAGATGCAGAATTAATAGGGGCTGGTTTAATAAAATCGCCGACGTTCTTTGTGTCCGATATTTTTAACTATAATAATATGACGACCGCTTGATGCAGTGGCAAGATCTTTGGGCCTTTTGAGCCAAGGGCTGTGGGTTCGATTAACATACTAAAAAAATACATTTGGATATTAAAAATAAATTTACATTTGTTATTCTCTGGACATTAACCTGGATATTGCTACGTATTACGTAATAAATATTATGTATTTACAAAAGAAAAATGTGTCTATGTAATTTATCCGTTATCGAGTTTCTTTGCCACAAGCTTCGCTAAGCGTAGTCTAATCCGTCAAGAAGATTAATTTATTAAACAAATAAATACCCAATCAATATAATAAGTAAACATTTGTTATAAGACAAGAATATAAATATAAAACTGGGTATTTAATACACCCATAAAAAGCCTTGTAACTTGAGGCACCTGGATTATTATGTTCGTCAATATAACCTACATTATTTGTTTGACAGATATTTTATTGCCCGTACCCTGTAATTTATCCAAACAGCTGCTAGCTAATGATGTGATAATACGATATGATCGTATATTTTACTTTATATTTGTTATTTGAGATAAATTATTTATTGGGCTAAATATGAACCAATAAACTCTATTAGTTAAGTATTTGCTTTGCACAATTGTCATCCGTGAACGTATTAGTCATAAGTGTGACTTAACCCTTAATATCAAATGAAAAAATGTGTTTGCTTGTTCTTCTCTTGCGTCGTGACAACGTTAACATTGTTATGGTTGGTGTTAAAAAAACCTATGGGACTATTTAGTTCCAAGACTTGAGTATTAATTTTTCTTTGGTTACGCTCGTTAAATGCATTAAATGCTATTTCTATTCACTATTAAATGCAAAGAAAAATTAAAAAAGTATTACTAAATAGCTTCAGAACTATATTCATTATACACTGAAGGTTCATTCTCCTCACTGCTCACAATCCCCATATAGTTTTAAAAGCTCAAAGTACGTAACGTAATTAGAGCATTAACGATTATAATTGATAGAAACACGATACGAGACAAATGAGTTTATTCCATTTATGACCGGGGAGCATATGAATAAGCTATGAGCATACGAGTAATGCAATTTCGTGATGTATTCCAATCATCAAAGCGAGGGCCATCAATCAATGATAGAAATTAATTACCTATCTAATCGTGATCGCCTGTGTTTGATGTTCGGGATTATTTACTTGATCCAACATTCACGTGATGTGATTTAGTTTTGGGTTGTATACAGCTGTTTTTATAACGGTACATATCAGTAGTTTTTTTGTATACAACCTTCTTTTAGGAACGTTATAAAAGTGAGTTTAGCTACAGTCTTCGCTGGGTGCGAAGTACTAGGTGGGGGTAACATAATCTATCGCAGCGCTCATGGTGGTATAATGTGCGCTCTGTGATCAGATGTATCTGTCAATGGCAAAGCGTTCCTACATAATACATTTTAATATCATTAATTAATTGCATTAGTCTGCCAACAAAAATGAGTCACAGTAGTTGTTGTGTTGTAAACGGCAAGAATACTGGCAGAAATAGATTTGATATTGCGAGAAACACTCACAAATCCGGTCTTCAAAACAATATTCATTTCGATCTGAAAACGATATTTATTTAAACCACAAACCCTGACACAATCAAAATAACACACACTTTTTGGACTTACCCAATTTGATTTGAATGACCAAAATGATTTTAAAACCTTTTTTCCACCCAAATCGTAGTATCACAACAATTTATTAGTCGAATATATTTGTTATTTTTTCATTTCGATATTTTTTTCAAAAATATATGACTTAAATGTCAATGTGACAGATCCAACAAAAGTTGTGGACGCTAGTTGGCGCTGTGATCGTGCACGGTGCCATATATTGTAGGCTACAACATATGGCACCGTATGGCTACAACTTGTAGCCTAAGGTCATATATTTTTTAATTTAAATGAATCAGCTGTCTTTTAAATTTTTACCCCTCATCGATCATTGCCATGATAAATGATTCGGATGTTATTTTACTTTAATATTTCACAGAAAGCACGTTTGTACTTCTAAATGAAAAACTTGGGTTACATCTATCGTGTTTTGCATCGCAACGTGTGTGTAAATCGATACTTATGTAAATATAATTTGATATGTAGATATTTGTGTTTCATCCGAGTCCGTTTCCAGTTGGCGTGAATAAATAACATCGTGACAGTACAGCTGCAGTGTCAGAGTCGATCGGCTGATTCTTAAACAGAAGTTTATGTTAAAACGAACGATAAACAGATTTGCTAATGCAATGTAGTTAACTTTGCTGATGCCGAACGGAATTCTAAAGTATGGTCACGCTCGCAAGTGTTCAAAACGTCGGGATAAATAATAAATAAATCGCAGTCTAAGTCCGTTCTAATGTACTTTATTTATAGAACTATATAAAAATTAAATAGAAAAGAGAACAGTAAAAGTACGTGTGTTGAAATAAGGAGGTGTGGTCGGTGAAAATTAAGTTAGCCATTTATTTATGTTAACAAGTACGTGTCATTGTCATGTACTGTAGGTAGTTCTGTTGTTTGTGGATCAGTCTGCAAAGGTGCCATTGGATGGTGCCCGTTACCTCTCACGGGCACCATCCGATGCGGGTGGACGGAACACGGTAGGGTTTTGATTGATAGATGTCCGACATAACCCATTGTACTTTCTCCGAGGTCATTGGGTAACCTGTAACGATTTCACCACTTCAAAGATGGTAGTTTTTCAGTTGAAAATTTGGTAAGAATAAATAATTTAACGTAAATGCAAAAGCAAGAAGATTATATTTTTTAGTTAATATAATGCTTAAATCAGATTCATTAAATTACCATATACACGTCCGAACCAATAGCATCGGTTTTATTTTATAAGCAGCTTAATTAATTGTAGCCATGTAAAACCATTTTATCTTTATTTCAACCATAATATTTAACAATCATTGATATTAAACCGTTGCAACATCACTTTGTGCAAGCCATTAATCCGTTCGACACTATACCAAAACCACCAAATCACTCTTTTATTACATCATTATGCTTCTCTATGGAAATATAGTTCTCATTTATAATGAAATTAATTTTATACATGATTTGAAATTTATATACAATTTTTATCTACTTACTCATTATTATACCAACCAAGGTAATTAGACCTTTAAGATTAGGGTAAGATTTAGATTTTGAGGTGTTTTACCACACATTCTTAAGTAAAAGCCACTTCCTTTCTGAGCACTCAGTCGCGTTCAATTTTAGAATTGTCGACAACTCGGCTGGCAGAGACTCGTCACGTTTGACATTTATCTTATAGACTTGGTCAGGAACTAATTTGCTAGATTTGCTAGTAGGCATTTTGCATTTCCTATGTGTGTTTTTAAGGGCTGTACAATTAGACCGAAACGTCACATCAAATTATACATGAAATCGACATTAATCAAAATTTTCGTTTCTTTTGGCTTTGATAAAATAGGTAAAATGTTTCTGTATATTTAACGAATCTGTGAAAACTCATAACGATGGGGATTTTCATGTACACTACGCAAATATTGCAACAATGTTGAGATTACTTCAACCGATATAGCTTTTGAGCAATCGAATGTTGGGACAAAGCGTTCTGAAAATGCTTTGTTTGGGGAACGCGAATTAAAAGCGTGGGGCCAGTCCAAATGAAAACTCATTTGTTCAGCTCAGGTGAGGTAGGTGCATTATCTACTTCGTGCTATTCGCATAGTAATTATTCAGAAGTTCCTTTTAGGTTATATACTTGCGTTATTTTAAAATCAACCAGTTCGCTGCGTACCATGAATATAGTTTTTACAAAGATGTACCTACCTGTAGTTTTAGTTTCATCAAAACCTTTAGATTGTTTCTTTCTCTTCTACTTTGTTTCATATATAGCTATTCTTCTAAAAAAATATATAAAATAACTTGTCATAAGTTAAATAATAAATAGCTGAACAAATTATATTAAAGTACACAAGTTTGTTAACATGTATGTATAGGGACCGTCCATTGACAAAACTCACAAAACCCAAAACTTACTTGTAAGTTGTCACTTACTTGTAAATTAATACAATTTTCGCGATAAAATATTATTATTATGATATGATATTAGTTCAATTACGTTTTACACAGAAGACTTAATTGAACTAATGAATGATATAATGGTGAAATCAATATCGAAATCACACGCTTCACACCCAGTCAATATGCTTAATTATTAATTTGAGATGATTTCTCGTATAGTTTATAGTCATGCTTATATGTCAATTAAGCCGGGAAATGTTTCTCCGTATGCCATTTCACTCTTTATAATTATTATTGAGGTTATAACTGTTTCATAATATTTTTTCCGAACCAGTCGTTCGAGTACAAAAATGTCTTTCCAATTTTTTTGCTATATTATATTTTTTATTTAGTAATATAATTAAAATAAGTACTTTTTATCAATAACAGGTTAGTGACCTATTGATTGAAACTGTTTTAGGTACGTAATATTTCATAAAATGTTTCTTTTCAAAAATTCATTTTAATCTTTTTAAGTAATTCACTGGATAATTTATTAAATAGAGATGGTTTTTAGTTTTCTTTAAGAAAATAAAAAAAAGCTGAATCAGTTGAATAGACTCTTCAATTTGTTTGCTAATAACAAGTGGCATTAGATGTGATATGACAACTATCAAATAGGCAGTGTAAGGCATATGCTCGTCTGGGCTTAAAAAAAATTACAACAAATCTAGGTACTTTATGAATGATAATTTTATAATTTACCTATATGTATAAAACGATGTAGGCCAGCAATTTCAATTGTATAAAATGAATCGAGTGAGATTGAATAAAATACTAATTTGGTTATATATTTTAGGTTATTTCTGCCTCCGTAACGTGTACATGGTGATACCAGAAGCCGTAGAGAGGGGAAAGGCAGCTGTGATCAAATGCATGTACGACCTGGAGAATGAGGACTTATACCAGGTGAAGTGGTATCGAGGAGATCGCGAGTTCTGCAGATATTCTCCGAGAGATGTGCCGCCTTTAAAAGTTTTTCCTATTCCTGGCATAGAAGTTGACGTAAGTTTAACAGGTTATATGAATTATTAATACATATTTAAGTCATTTATAATGCGACTGATTAATTATTTACCAACGTCAACCGTTTCGTGTAATTGGTATTTAATTAAATGTGTATCCTTATCTGGTCAACGCTTTCCACAAACGATTAAACAGAAATTAGAAACACCTATTTCATGTAAAATGTATGGCCAATCATTATGGTCATAAATATTCCGCCATTAATATGACAAAAAAGAATCGTTATGGGAGAATTTCGTTGTCCGTTTGTTGTGACGCCAACTCATAGCAAAACTTGGCTACGGAATAATATGTATACAATGTGAAGTATAGGGAACTATTGTGTTGTAATATGTGAAATAAATGTTTTAGGCTTCTATTATTATGTTCTACAGAGTAAACAGAAATCGCTCCATATTGATTTTCTGTTTCAGCAATAAACATTAAACAAGTTTGAATATTCTTAGGGTGTAACGATATTTATAATATTATGTTGAATATTTCAAACAACTTGATGTGAGATTGAATTCAACGGAAAATTAGGAAAACATTTTAAGAGTATATTAGATAGAATTAAGAGTGGAATGAGGTGAAAGCTTGGATGTTGGGTGTGTTAGATTTATTTAATATAAATTTAAATTTCTCAATCGTTTTACCCAGTTAAATGAAATTATTACTATTTTATAACACGTGCATTGACTTTGACTTTCCTTTTTACAATAGTCCACCTCATAATATGTACATATTATAGTAAAAACATTAAAATTTCATGACAAATTCTACAAAAAATAACAAAATTTTGGTATAAGAGTAAAAACAAATATTTTGCTGTGCTTGCTAAACCCTATGTCCAAAAAGAAATTTATGTAACTATAACTGGTAATGTGACCATGACGTGCGAATTTTATGACATTTTAATCATTATGACCTACCGGGGTTAGGTCTCTTTCGCAGGAGGCTGGCTGGGTGGGTACTACCACAGTGCCAGAAATTCTACCGCCTGAACAGTGATGTGCAAATGTCACTGTGCTCCGGTCTGAAGGGTACTGTAGCCAGCGAGATTAATGGGCTGATGAGTCTTAACAATATCTTGTGACTCAAAGTGGGGAGCGTCAGTGTGGTGAACCCCTACCCGGAGTTTGGCTTTAGAGCAAAGTCCCGGGTAGCACTGCATTGGTTATGGGCGTTTCTCTTTCCATCAGGAGTGCGTCTAGGTCGTCTCACCACTTTGTAGTATAAAAAAAAAATATTATCCGGTACGTGGGTAGGTACGAATTTCTTGTATCTTCGTCGGAAAAGGAATATCACGTTTCATAATACTCTTTAAACAAATACATTAGGATAACGTTAAAAGATGTGAAATCGATCTTGTTTGATATCTTGGAGAGCTATATTTGAGTACAGAAACTGTTTCAGATGCGTTGAAGATGAAAATATCTGCTTATAAACATTAACTATTAATCGGAATTATAGAAATTGATTTGATATCTAAATTCTAAAGGATTAAATTAAAAGAGGCAAAGTTTGCGAGTTTATGAGGGTACAGTCGATCACATATATTATGACATTTCATTATTAAAATATGTTATTAATTGAGAATCAGTTCTTTCCGTATTATAGGATTAGATACTGATGATTATTTTATTCAGCTACATTTATAGAATATTTTACCGACAAGATGATTTTTACTTTTGGATATGTTACTATATTTTTGTATACGACTGTATAATGTCGGCGGCACCGGGCAATTAATGTAAATCTACCGAACCGAACTATTAATCTGAAATCGATTGCATATTAAGTACGAACTAAATAGTACTGAATGTTTTATGGGACTAAATCAGTTTTTTATAATATTTGGATAATTTTATTTATTAAAATTTCTTATATCTTATTTTTTATTTCATTAATTAAGACATTAATTAAATATGATTTTTATCATTAAAATTACATATGACTGACATCATCTTTGTTCAATTCTACATCATCTTTAATTTCCGTTTGCATATATTCGTCATAATTGGATTTTATACTGTTATCAATAGGAATTTATTGCAGTTAAAATAGATAAATAGGTAAATTCCTTGCTTCCTAAGGTTAATATCCGTCACTGTTAGGAAGACAGCAACATTTCTAGGAGATTAATTGCATGAAGTAATGTAAAATATGAAAACCCACGCAATTTATGTTATTAATGCGACGATAAGACTTAAATATTAAGTCAAGTGTTGTATAAATTCTAGGCTCCGTCTTAAAATAACATCTAAATATAGGGTAAAGTTATAAGAAACTGAATAATAAGGATTCTTCTTTCATTGCACAAGACCCTAGAAGGAAGTAAAGACATTCAAGCGGCCTAAAGCAAAGCAATAATTTTGTTATTTGTTATATTGTTACAATATTGAAATAAACTTCAAACATTCTTCTTGATGTACAACGTAGGTACTGTATTTATAGATAAATTTGGAGTAAACATTCGATAGGGCTTGTTGATTTCGTGCTAAGTGTAGGCGGTTTTGTTTGGTTTACCGCTATCGTGTGTTGAGTCTGTGGCGTGGGAGGGTAACCGTCGATAGTCGCAAAAACTGAGACGAAGCCTGGCCACACCGCATTCAATGTTATAATATAATGTAATTCGAGTTTGACAATACACAATAATTGTATATGAGTAAATTTCGCCAGAAAATGTGACTTTAATTTAATTTAATATAATATTTCGGAAGCAACTCAAAGCATTACTGACTGCAGATTTGTTGAGCTTTGGTGATGGTAACACCCGTTATTCAGAACAAAACCCAGCCGATTTCGATGCTTGTCTTTTGTTGCTATCATAAAATATTCTTTTATATTAGTTCTTTGTAGTTATATAAGTAACTAT
This sequence comes from Eurema mandarina, assembly GCA_018238005.1. Taxonomy (NCBI): domain Eukaryota; kingdom Metazoa; phylum Arthropoda; class Insecta; order Lepidoptera; family Pieridae; genus Eurema; species Eurema mandarina. The sequence continues at coordinate 9,771 of DWAJ01003930.1, forward strand.
CTAAAGAGTACTACCTATATAGTAAGTAACTATTCTTTCTAATAAAAAACTATCTACGTTCTTATTTTTATGTATATATATATATATATGTTTCGTATAAGTGCCACGGAAGTAACTGTTTTCGAATAAAACAAGAAACATCTTTCTCAATCTTGTCTCCGTTATAAAATTCTGGGATAACACATAAAAACTAATGCAGAATCAAAAATGTCCTATCTCTATGAATCTAATTAAAAGCCGCGCAGTATATAAATGACACTTAAAATTACTAAAACAAAATTAATTCTATTTTGATCATTACCAAAGATTTATCATTGACATGTATACAATTTTTTATATATGTCAAAGATAAATTAATAGATGAAGTAAAATTAATAGTTCCTAAAGAGACTTTTCCGATGTTTAAAATGGTACGCAGAGAGTTATGTAATAGTTGGCAGACTATCAATTGCGTTCAACTATATAAATGTTGCCATACGTCACCCCGACTAATTCTTTGGAAGAGAAAAGTTTTGTTCTGCTAGCAAGAAACTGAAATAATAAATTTTCCCGTTATGAACAATAGTGAACATATTGAGATTTATCGCTGTAGGTAAGTTTAGTGTGGATTCCACTGATTACTGTTTACAACGTGCCCGTCTCTCGTGTGTATGTTATTACGATGTTACCTTTGGGACGAGGAGCTTTGTCAAGCCTGTTATAAACCCTGAATTTGTTATGTAAATATTATATTGTCTTATTATTATCAACTTAATGAATGTTATGCTTATGTTATGAATATGTAGGAGAACAATCCTTAAGATATTTTTTTAAATTTAATTGCTTGGATTGTATTGTTTAACCATATTTAATTCCTGTATAACATTGCGTGTCTTGAATAAACTTATATACCTACCTGAGTGTTTCTTGGTCTTTCAAATTACGTTTTCTATAAATTGTTATATTCGCACAAATAGATCTTTTACTAGAAAGCTGAAAAGCTTTGTCATGTTTCGAAGAAAATACTTGGCGCTGTTTCATTATGGCTTTCATTTTCCTACTAAGATATATTTAGTCAGAAACTAAAAAAGACATCAGTTGGCTCGATCAATATTATCATATAAATGCCAAGCTTACGTCAGTACGTAAATAAATAAGGTCACATAAACGTAGTGTTTATAGTTTAGATATCACGACGACCATGTACTAAATTTACAATAATCTACATGACGACACTTATTATTATCTGTCTTATTTTAAATGTTCGCCTTTAAATCGCGCTTAAATGTCTAATTACTTATCTCACATGTCTCTAAATGTGTAAATTACATAATAAGTAACTCATAATGTTTTTTAGTGTTTTGTAGAAGTGAAGTGGGTTAATTAAACCCTTGGGATAGTAGCGGGTTGCCTTGTGCTTTTAATTTGGTAGATAAAAAGGATTGTTGATTAAAAAGGAAATGCCGGATAAAATAATAGAGAGATGCCGATGTCCACACATACCTCATACATGTAATTAAATAACAATGACATCACCAAGTAGATGTTAATAATTGACGCAGGTTTTATATGGGAGAGAGGTACCGATACTACAATAATAATACTAATGTTACAATAGGCCAATTTCGAGGTATTGGCAATGCTCTTAAATCCTTTCTATGTCTGCTTAATAAGTCTCAGTAGCACAACAAATCGTGCTAAATTATAACGCCAATTATATAGTTTAAACTACCTTAAGTAACGTAGTAAAGAAGTTCTCAGCTAAATCGCGTTGAATTTCCACCGCTAATGTACCGCGTCAATGAAAAAGTTTGTATGAAGCTAAAAGTTTTGGAGATAACCGTGATGGAAGTGTAAAGTATTTATTTTTTTATGCTTTTAGTGAAAAGCAATTAAACAAAAAACCCTTTTTAAGAAAGCTTTTATTTAAATGCCCTCAAAAGAAGGAAATACATTTTTACTTACAAATTTTAACTCTCTACTTATGGCCTATATACACAATTCGTAAAATCATAGAAGCATAATGTTAAGGCGGAAAAAGTTATTCAGCATAAGATAAAAGAGCTTGACTAAGACTGTTGAACAATAAAGTAATTTTTATACCGTTGTCTGCAGGGTTTATGTTTTTTGTGAGTATTTACTTATTTTTTATGTGAGCATTAAGGGATTAGACAAAGGCTAGTACATATGTGTATTAAAATAGAAAGCAGCAATATTAGGGACTGTGGACTTTGGGCCATACATTGTCTGTGAAAGCAAATGGGAAAATATGATTTACGTTCATAAAGTCAAAAGCATTCAGTAGAAAGGGTATTAGTTATTCTGTGCTGACCCAGAGTTTAACAATTCTTGTGTTTGTACCTACTACAAAGAAGAGCTTCAATGTTCTAATATAATTGCTGCATAGAAGGATTTATTATTTAACTTGGTAAAAAAGAAATTCACAAATTAAGTATTCACAATAGATTATCTATTCCGTATTTTAAACGTAGTTATAAATTATTTTTTTGCGTTTTCTTAATAATAAATAACAAAAACTGCTTTCTATGGACGTAACGATAGCTTAGTGCGTATTTTTTATTTCCATTGTCCATAAAACTGTATAGAAAGAGTGAAAAATATAACGGCTCAAAAACCTTTCATCGGAGTCCGTTAGAATACAATAAAATAGATTGAAGTTCTCGAGTCAGAAACAATAACAATAGGTTGTAACAATGTTTCACGGTGGTGTGTACACGTTAGACATTTTTTTTTAATTTGGTTTAATTTCATTTCAATAACTTTGATTTGGTACTATTAAAATCTAGTGTAGATGTCAGAATGGGGCTTTATATCGTTATTAATTATAAATTATTGTAAGGTTCGACTTGGAAGTCTTTAATGATGTTAAGTACTTAGGTTGTATGATTTATTATAATGAGGCAAACCTTTTGAGCTTAAATTTATTGTTTGAACATATTTGGATATTATACAGAATTTTTATTTATATTTCATGCCTTTAAGGTATATATTTGAACGTAAATCACGTTCTCGAACGAACACACGAATCTGTATCAGCTTCAAGCTTTTCCAGGGTGAAGTACAAATGAGCATCATCTGACGCACTAAGGCGTGTGACGTGTGTGTTTTGTGTGTTTGTTTTTTTGTGTATTTGACAAAAGAGGGGCTTGATAAGGGGAACCGCTGTGGGGTTCGCGGAAGAGTCTGGGAAGGTACCGGGATTACTCGCTGCGGTAGAACAGTAAACAGTGGGGTTATGGTCGTTAGAAGTCCGACATAACCCACGGTCCTTTCCCCGAGGTCCTTGGGTATCCTATGAGGATTTCCCCACTATAAAAAAAGGAGTGAAGTACAAATAAAATCGTATTAATGAAATAGCGCACATTTATATATCTTATTATTTTTTACAGCGAGATGAGAGTGACGCCCAAAAATTAACAATAAAGTCGGCGACCAGCACGGCGCACGGGCGGTACACTTGCGAGGTGTCTGCTGACGCTCCCTCCTTCCTTACGGCGCAAGTCCATGGAGCTATGTATGTTGTTGGTAAGGCAATCTCTTTCTTGTTAACCGCCTAGGTGTTGCATGCGTACCCGTGCTCAGGTACTATATATCAAAAATGGTTTTTTTTTATCTATATCATAATTTTGTCGCGTCGTTTCAAATATCACCGCGCTTAAACAGAAATCTAGACACGCGGTAGCCGTGTCAAGCCAAGTTCAAGAAACAGAACTGGCGAGCCGCACCGTGTGTAATAGGTATTACACCAACCATTTCGAGCCAGTTTTGACCGCCTCATAAATCAAAAACTATTACACATAAACGTATCAAATTTGGCTCATACATTGAGACTTGCGCATCAATCATCTTATTTTATAATGCCGAAAATTTGGATTGTTGGTAGAAACTAGCGATCGAACATAATAATTCGTTGGTAGGTTTAAAAAACTAGCCAAGACAGACCTTAGGCTACAATACATTATCTTATGTTATAAGAAGATATGATATGTTATACTGTTACTTATAAATAAATTTCAGGACTGACCATTGAACTTGGCACCCATTTAGATCTCACTTCTTTTGTCGTTGAAG
>DWAJ01003931.1:0-13837 GCA_018238005.1 Eurema mandarina
TGGACGCACTCCTGATGGTAAGAGTAACGCCAGCCCATAGCCAATGCAGTGCTACCCGGAACTTTGCTCCGGGCAGGGGTGCACTACACCGACGCTCCCCACTTTGAGTCGTCAGATGTTAAGACTCCTTACCCCAGTAATTTCGCTGGCTACAGTGCCCTTCAGACCGGAGCACAGTGACATTTTCACGTCACTGCTCAGGCGGTAGAATGTCTGGCAGTGTGGGGGTACCCACCCAGTCGGTCTCCTGCGAAAGAGACCTACCCCCGTAGAGTTGTGATTGATTTAAAACTAAAGAATATAGTAATATTGATTAGGACGGTAGGATTCACAAAAAACAATAATAAATATATTCATGCAACATTAAGAGATTGCATATGTATACTTAAGAATATTATAATTTCACCTTAACTAACTGTTGGTAAAATACCAATAGTAAGCATGACGTCACACACGAACTTCATTTAAATATAACGAAAGTAACACTCGCTGAAATTGCAGTTGACATCTTATATTATGAGCACACAAAACGAAAATGTATGAATTTTTACATCATAAAATTGCCGCAATACACTCAAATTTGCAATTTAAATTTTGAAAAATTCCATAAAGTCAAAGCGAATAAAATATGAAATTGTGCCGTCACATTGCAATGGAAGTTTCAATGTTAGAATTCCAATATTTCACAATATATAGGAGTATTGTCGACGCAGTTGCTTTCAGCGGAGTCATAGATCTCTCCATTATGTATGACTTTAGTAGCTTACGGGAAATGTTATCTTTCAAATTCAGAACCTTTAAAATTTTCCAAATTTAAAAATGCTGTAACGTCCTTCGATCTAACCAGATGTCAGAAAACAGAACATTAAAATTTTGCTCTTTAACCAGCTTAGCTATATTTTTTACAACGATGCTTTTACGAATGCCTATATGTATATGTAAATATACAATTACGATATAATCTAAATAAATAAAACCTTGCTGCGAATCCAACGTTACCTATAAAAAAAAATTGAGAAAATAAGGAGTACATTTTCTTAATAAGTATCATATCGGACTTAAGGGTTAAGAGGCAACTACGTTGGCATCCAATTTCTATTCAAATAGCATTTGCAATTTTACACGACATTACGTGCAATAGATGTCGCTATATTGAGCATTAGGCTCGTAGAAAAACTACATACTTTTTTCTGGAACATTCTAAGCGTCGACAAAAAGTAATTAGTGCTTCTAGAAGTTTCTAGAATTTTAATTTTGTATTATATTGTTAAAAAGTTTCGCTGGCGCAGCGATAACAACATACTTATCTGTACATTAAGTAAACGGTCTATATTTTACTGCTGTTGAACTATCAAATTATATTAATTTAATTTTTAAAACCATGGTTGAGATGTATGAGTCTTAACATAAATATAAATCTTATAATCTCAGCCTCAAAATCCATAGTAAATATTTGTATTTACTCTTAATAGTACGTTTCTATTTGACAAACCTTTACTGTGAATATAACCCAAATAGTTTATATACGAAAGCTACTAAAACCATCCAAATATAACAATTTATTTCTAACATAGTATTGCATCGAATACGGATATTCACACAATATGGGCGGCAAGAGAGTTGAAATGGAAAACCACATTGAGTCGATAACGTGAAAAGCCTTCAAATAGCAGTTTCCATAGTCTTGATACTGAAAGCTTTTATTATGCAAAACGGTGTCGAAATTCTGGACATCGGGGCGACGTGAATGCCACGTATCGTCTTATATATCAACTATTTTACGGTTCTCAATGGAACTGATTGAATCAGGGATTATTGGGTAACTGGCCTATTAATGTCTGTGTGGTATAATAAAATGATTTGGATATACAGAATTTAATCATTTTAACATACAATAGTATGTTTTGCTTTATTTAAACCATACCTTTTCGGTGGTTAGGACGTGATGAAACAACCTATTCTTTGTGTAAATTAGCATAGAAAAGATTTTTTTTTAATGTACGTACTATGCTGGCAGGCAAGACATTAAAAGGATAAATAGATGTAGAAGAATATAAGAATGTGTCTTAAGTACAGTTACAAGAAATAAATATTGAGATTTAGAGTTTCTTGTCGGTACTTCTCTGTAGAAACTGCCTTCCGAACCGGTGGTAAATGTTTTGTTATACCATGACGATTCATAAGTGTTACTATATGTAGCTTAGTTGAATAAAGATATGTATGTTTGTCTTTGACTTTGACTAAGTATGTACTTCGTAGGGATGTCCCTCATGAGATCTTTTTTGACCCACTTTTTTTCTGCGAAGGTAGTGCGATATGAGCTACCACTTCTTTTATTCATATTAATGACATCCACACACGTGACCTATATGTAAGTAAATGAATTGAATACCCTTTTAGTTCATTTCATTGAATTAAATTGAATACAATAGAAAACATCGGACAGACTTAATAAAGGACCATGCGAATTTTGGGCTTCTATGTAATATTTTAGAGCAGAATACGTAAAGTCATGTATTAATAAATGTTTTTGTCCGCAATCGTTAGTTTTGGTATTGATAAACGATATTTGAAGAGCTCTATTGATCTACGTTTAAGGACATTCGAATTTTGTTTACAATATTATGTATACATTGATTATATTTGTTTCTTTTTTTACGATAATTATTCATAAAATATATTATTTAATTATATTTTTTTGTGAAAGTTATGACTAATTTAACACGTTTGATGACTAAATTTGCGAAATTTTTGGGCACCAGTAATAAAGTGGGCGATTGACTAGGAAGTATCCTTGTAGTAAAACTATATACATAACGTAAAATTTAATATAGTAGACCTTGTTAATGATAATATACCTATTACCTATATAACAAAAATAAATTGGTAAATTTCTTTTGTTCTAACGTATTTCTATGTTTAGCAATGGCAAAAGTTCGATCCACGTAACAACATACAAAAGAAAACGCAATGAATAATTCAAATAAGCATTTACGCGCAGGTATTTCATAGCAAAAGTTACTCGTCAAGATAGTTTGTGACAAAGTTTTTACGCGAGATGGCTTAACCTAGGTTAACTTTGCTGGTGGCTGTAAAACTTTTATAAGCTCTACAAGTTGTCAGCTTTCTTAATAGATGTAAATTGTCTGGGTTAAAGACTTTATATACGCTAAATATGAGCTTGTTTTAATGGAAATTTAGAGCATGATAAATGGACTGTTTAATCAGTTTTCTTAAGTAAATTATTATTATGAAACTATAGAAATAGCTTTTAGTTGATGAGGCCGAATATTACGTTTAATTTTGTAAATTACGAGTATATCAATTTTAGTTTATTTTCTATTGTGCTGTGTTATAAAGTGTAAATAAATATAATAAAATTAATTTGTAATTTTTTAAATTGTGCTTTCTCTTCTACGTTGTTAAATATTTCTTTTTTTATATATATAATGCATTTGCATGGTTAGCTACGCCTCCTTATAATTGCAATAATCGTTTGTCGTATTATCTTCGTTCTATTATGCAACAATATGCCTCCTAATTCACCAAATCCTCCCTCATCATCGAAATAATATTTTCCTGTTTCACGGCGAGCTGTGTGTTCAATGATATTCTCTAAATTATCCAAAGAGCGATCTGGTTTTTTTGACATCAGACGGCCTCTAGAGACCAAGCGAAATCTCTCATCCCAACATGGCACAGAGGATTTCTGTCATTGACAAAAACACTTTTCCTTATGACACTCAAACGCGACACTCTCCGTCGAGCCAGCGGTTCTGATCCTCGAGGGTCCGTGTTATTTTTGACACAATTGTGCTCACCGATGCTTACAATCTGAATAACTTGAACTCGTTTGCATACTTAGCGGGGTTTTCGGGATACGTAAGTGGGCAGTGAAAATTTTTCTCACCGCACTTGAGCTCCGGATTTATTTTTGTAAAACTAACCTGTTATATAAGCTTCAGGAATGCTAATAAAAACTATTAATTAATGTATTGTACACCAGACTTCAATCTAGGAATGGAGTCGCGAGACTTAAATGTTCAAGCAAAAACAAAACCATTTGGAACTCCACGACATCTCGAAAACCTTGAATCGCAAGACCAAAACGTTTTGAGAAATGGAAGCGAATTCAGTGTTTTATTCGTCCGTAATGCTGAGAGCACGATTAAGCTGGATGGCCACTTGTGCCCGCCCTAGACCTGTTTGCACGGTAATTAGTCGCAAATGTTGTTCACGGCACTATAATGCCTTTTATTTACCGGAGTTTGAAGGTTGTGAGGGTTACAAGTCTAAGGCAATCTGTATAAGTTCAGGATCTTATGGATTCATTCGTAAGCTGTAAATAACATTAACATTAGACATTAGTTTTCATCTCGTGAAAGTGATATCAATATCAATTCCTGACGAAAGCAGAAATTTTACGACGGAAGAAGAAGAAAGAACTACTATTAGGATATTTAGTCTAATTAAAAACGCATTCTAATTTAGAATACCAGCGGGTACCAAGTACTAAAAAAATTAATATGAATATATTATTAGCACCCTAGGTAGTCGGGAACATCAGGGAACCTCTTGATTTGTTAGCGAACATACTTTGCTAGATCGAAGGCAGGTCATCTATATGAGTAGGTGTACCTTAGAGATAACCTTTGTAGATGCATCGTACACGCTTATCATAGATTTGAATTTGCGATATATCTGACTACTAGAGACCTAATCTTAGAGCTAAGATCCTTTGTGATCAAAACTGCCTAAATCGCACATCCGTTTGCTAGATGAGAACATAGTTGGATCTGGTTTCACTTATATCGTATAATTTTGATGCTAATTTTAATGCTTACATAATCCGAGATGACATTGAAGATCTGTTAACGACTCATGAATATTTTTCAAAACAAATTTGATAAACTGTATTTGTACTAAGGTTGACGTTTTTGGTAAATTTAATAAAAAAAAATCACTTATATTAGAAATGTGAAAGTGTCTAATTCTGTGTGCCTCGCTTTCACGTGAAAACTACTAAACCGATTGTAATGAAATTTGGTACACTCATAGTCTAGAGCATGAGAAAGAATATAGGCAACTCACACCCCCCCAACAACAGGGCTATGAGGGTTGAAAGTTTATATGAAAGTCCACGTGGACGTAGTCACGGGCAACTGCTAATTATTTGCTGTCGGTACGTTACGGTACGGTATGACTAAAGCAATGTAAAATAACATTAAGTAAAAACCACATGTAATCAACATTCAAAAGTTCCACGAAGTATAAACAAAGAAATATTACAGCAACATGACATTTTTATAGTAGCCCAGAAGCGCGAATGAAAAACTTGGCGCTCATTTCAATATGAACTTACGTAAATTAACTTAAAAGTTATTCGACTTTTCTGTACAAGATGCGCGCAACTTAAATGAGAATAGTTGGTGATTTTCAAAGAAACCGATGCACGGGGACTTAGTATTCACCTTGTGTCGTTATTACAAAGGGCTGCTGAAGAATCTAGTTTCAAGCAAATCCAGATTGTTCTTACCGATACTGTATAACACCGATTGAATTCAGTGGATGCCCGTTTTAGAGACTGAGAAATTGCTAGAAGTTTTCGTGTTATTTTATTCAATAAAATTGTAGCCTTTTCTACAGTTGTTAAGGGTACTTAAGTTGTCACTTGTCATTCCTATAGAAATATACTAGTCGATTACTTTTTCCATTATTTCTTCGCTCCTATTAGTCGCAGCGTGATGTTATGTAGCCTAAAGCCTTCCTCGACAAAATGTCTATTCAATAAAAAAATAATTGCCAAATAACTAGATGAAAGGTGATGTCGATAATGATTTTTAAGAACATTCCTTCCATTACAAGGTTTCTTTCTAAGTGGAGAAAAAAGGGTATGTGTAGGGCATAATATTACAGGTACGGTAAACGAAGTCACGTTGGTCAGCTATTATTTAAGTTATTGGAAAATGCTGTACTTATACTGTATTTATGTATAACATTATGTAGGACAATAATTGTATTATCCACATACGTGTATATGAAAATTTAAACTAAAATATTTTTTTATTTATTATAACTAAACTAAGCAAAAAACTTAAAGATTTTATGCTAGTGATCTACATATTATTAAAATTTTAATTATTAATTTAAATAAATAAGGTTCGCTGGTAACTGATATAAGGCTATAAAAATATATACTAAGACTTCTTATTCGATACTAGCTACAAGTAGTTTTGGTATATTACCAATGAGATATGAAACAGTCAGCTCTAGTCACAAAGCAGATATAACTTCTAAGGCAACATTGTTGTAGTTTGTAGTGTTTGGTGATATCAGTAGTTGCTTGTTATCAAATCTGCAGGTAAGTCCTAGGTTCGAATGCTTATATAACCGGGATGTTTGTAGCTGGCAAGTTTAGATAAATTGAGGCATGGGATGCGTGCCAAATGCCAAAAAATCTAGTTTTAGTTTTGCCTTTCTTGTATGATTATATATGATGTATAGACATGCCATTTCAAAGGTACAAAATGCGAATTGTATTTTAGACACTTAGCCTACTATTTCATGCCTCAATTATCTTAACTGTCCAGCTACAAACAACCCGTTGGCAATGCTCTAATGGGTCTCTAAAAAAGTAAGGAATATCAGTCTTAAAAGTAGGGATTATCACTTCAAAATTTACGACCGTTTCATGGATTTACTGTTTTTAATATAGTTCAGGTAAAGTACCTATGTTACTTATTTACTTTGCTTTTCCCCTTATTTTAAAGCAGACCACACATTTGTGAGGTAATTAACTAGGTATTCATGAGGTACTAAGATGATTATTATTATAGCTGACAGCTTACGGATTCCCTTTTTGATCAGGTCAGGTTTTGCACAGGATGAAATGTTCAAAGAAAAAACAACTGTTTTCAATAATCTTTATTGTTCACATTGAGATATTTATTTATACTGTACATTTTATACAAACTTTTTATTAAGACGAAATAATTTATTGGAAAATACCCAAAAAAAAAACTAATGTAGAGCCACGACTTATTATAACATTCCCTTATTTTTGAAAAAAGTAGGTAAGTCTTTCGTTTGGCTTAAATAGATTAGAACTCATGAAGTGAAGTACTAGGAACGCAGCTTTCCGGGAGAAGTAGAATTCTAGGAAAAGGCCACAGAAGAGCCGAGCAACGGATTCCTAGAATGTGCACTTTCCTTTTGTGTAATTGAAGTCGCACAAGTTAGAGAATGTTTTTCTTTATGTTCAATATATTTTATGAAATTTTTACCACCTAAAAATATCTTTGGATTAAAGCGGTAAACCACAGAGAAACTACATATGATATTATAAAGCGAACAATATAAATACAGCACGAGTGTAGTAGATATAAATGAAGCGCAGTATTGCTACAATTGTATAGAAGTTAATAGAATTTTCTACACATCACGTAGCGAATTGAACACGCGCGGGAGCGTTTCGTCCGCAGTTATTATGGGGCTTTCTAAGCAATTCTAGAACATAAACTTCGCCACGTGTTTCTGGTTAAATTCCCAAGTAAATCTCCTGAAGATTTATAAGATCCTGGTACGAAATATTCTAATTCGAAATTCAATTAAAACTTTTGCGAGAGTTTTGTTCGTTGAATACATTTCCTATATTTGGACAAAGGAAAAATGTAATTAGCGTTATTATTTGCGACAAGCTTTAATGTTTTAATTTAAAAATCGTTTAATACACAAACCATTAAACACAATAAGGAATACGGCGAGCGTATCCGTCGTATTTATTAATTAATATAACAGCTTTATAGCATTGCAATTAATAGCGATGTTATTATTAAAACAGACAATTATTGTTAACATTGTGTGAATTATGGCGAATATTGTTAATCCGGGAGATCAATGAATAGCGGCATTTTGTTCAGCGAGCTAGCGTGTTAATTCTTAACATAATTGTCAGATATTTTTAATTAATGTTTCTGTCGATTGTATTGTTCGTTATTTATGAGTTTTGGTATAAAGCGTGTTCTCTGAAATATTAACTCGATCTATCTTTTTATTGCGATCTAGAGTTAATCAAATTTTTAAGCAAAAGCTAAGATAATTGAAATAACAAAAGCGATCTTTTATTATGAAAATACATAAACATGTTTTTGCTCCTTTAGATTAGAAACAAAATAAACAACTTCAAATGTCAAGTACAATGAAAGATCGACGCTAAAAGTGTTTTTCAATTAGTTTAAAAATCAACCCACATTGTAGTCTAGACGGGGTTGAAACGAACAGAGATTTTTATAGAACGTATTTGTAAAGTTAAAATAAACCAACCACAAGGCAGACTTGCTTAAATACTTTAAATTGAGTTAGGTCTATGAAGCTAAATAAAGAAACACTTTTAAACAAAGAAAATTAGGGAACTATTAAAATATAAAAATACAAGAATTCGAACATAAGGATTTCTTTCTGAACGATTACTTATTTAGTTTTTAATTATACCAATATAATTAAAAAAAATGGAAATACATTGAAATTTTACATCATAATGAATACTTTGAAGTTTATTTTCTTATTTGTATTTATTTATTACTAGCAAAAAAATTAAAAGAAAAATACAGTAAAAATAAAGACTCCACATATAAATGACGGTTAAAGGCTATGTCTTCCAGGCAACAATACGTATGAGATAAAATAGTGTTGTTTCAAGTTTAAATATAATAAGTTTATACCACTTTGTTCTCCAATTTTATTGCTCTTTGAAATTTACAGGAAGTAATATATTGCATAAATCGTGACTCTACTTCATGATATATAAACCTTTTCAAAGTCAGAAAATTTTAAAAGAATATGGCTATTGATTACAGGTATTTTCGGACCAACCAAAACATAAACTATATTTTGTCTTACTGGCTGTAATGAATCAAGAAGACTTAGAAAAAACAATATGCAATGAACACAGAAATTTTTCTCTAAAAGATAACAAGAAAACAACATTTGGCACATTATTTACATACGACACAGCGATCTCGCTGCATTCATAATTTTTTAACTTTAACATATTAGTTTACGCTATAATCGTTGTCAGACAATCGATTAACTATAACGAATATATACATAAAGTGCGCGATCGAGTAGAAAAATGTGCATTTATAATGCATAGAAAGGCCTAGTACTTCGAATTTATATAAAACTCAATATATATCTAAGTTTAAACTAAGATAATTTAATAATAACTGTTTAATAAAAAGCAACTGTGTTAAAATTAAAGGCAATAATATATCAGTTTGGTATTCAGATATCTAAAAAGGTACAGTCGGATGCAAAAGTATTCACTCACAACATTTCTAATAATCTTAGCACTAAAATATTCTATCATTAAGTCAGGTATAATATTCCTAACCTACTTATATGGTTTGTAATACTCAATTCATTTATTTTAAAACACTGATTGAATCAATAAAATATTTTAGTGTTAAGATGTGTTGTAATGATGAAAATATTAATACTCCACGCAGTGGACTGAACTTTACAAAAAATCGTTTGTCTGTTAAGTCAGTTTACTGACGATAGTTACACGTGTCAACGTCAAAAGAAATTACTGATTGAATGGTTGCATTTTTTGTTCATTGTGTCTATTTTTCGCTCTCGTTTGCACTTCAAGCCTTAAATGGAACGCCTCAGTAGGAAAAAACATGTCTCACGCCACGAGACATGTTTTTTCGTACGATTATAAGACGTTGTCACGTCAAAATAAGGTATTAATGAATAAAAGTTTCACTACTATGACTGAAAACTTAGAATCAACACCAAACAAAAGTCACTTAGATAGTCATATAACTTTACATATAACACGTATCTTAGATCACAATATATCTAATATATCTATAATAATTCGCTCAGTCACTCCTATTTCACTAGTAAAGGCACTTGTCTTCTAACTAGCAGAAATATCGTCCACACACTCATACCGGTCTGTAGTCTGATTGTGTTGCTTCGTGATACAGCATCTGAAACAAACAATCAAATAGTTTATATACAAGATTATAATTAATCTCGTCAGATTGTAAACTATCGAAGGATTGTATGTAAGTGACACTGTTATTGCTTACAAATTTACGCATTTTGGTGAAGAAATCCATAGTATTATTATAAATGCGAATGTAACTCTGTCTGTCTGTCTTTCCAGCACGCTAAAACTGAACTGATTTGGTAGACAGATGGTCTAGAGCCTGAGAAAAAAATATAGGCTTCTTTTTAACTGCAAAAAAGAGTAAAAAGGGGGGAAGGGGGTCAAAGTTCATATAAAAGTCCACGCGGACGGAGTCGCGGGATTATATAAATATAAGATGATAAATTAAATACAAAAATGTTTTAAGTAAGTAAGAATTCTATTCTCAGGAGCCAATAATATCAGTAGTCAGACTGTTAACATTAATATCAGCCCACTATTCTTAACAAAGGCGTCAATGTCTCTTCAAAAAGGCAAGGTAGGTCTCCTGAGCCCAGAACTATCCACACCAAGTGCTAAAAATTTATACAGCACTAAGACTCGAATGCTCACTGCTTTAAGCGATACGTTCAAAAGAAAAGATTCCTTTGAACATAGACCAAAGTAAATATTATAACTTTAGAATATCTCAAATTGGAGCGTCTTTTAAAATTGAGATAGTTTTACTACAATAAGCAAAATGATTAATTAATGTCGTGTCGTGTTATACGTCCAGGGGGATTAAATAACTCAAGTTAAACTACGGGACACAGATTATAAACAAGGTATAAGTTAAAAAAAATATATTTGGTTGTGTCGTTTAATTACTGAGTTCCTATGGCCACCTTGTGGCTCCATCATCAGATCAGCTCCGTGTCTAATTTTGCATTGTCATACGATTTATTCATGCATGGAAATTTCAACTCAATCGGTAACTGGGAAGTGGGTCAAATTTTACTTGCAAGATTCGATTACAAACAAACAAACAGTACCCGGACAGGTGAAATTAAACAAAAGCTTGTAAATAAAAATAGTATCAAAAGCGATCTAATACAAAATTTGTTTATAATATAAATTACATTCAATTCAGTAACCTGGCTTTCAAGAACGACAGAATATTTTGTGACCAAACGGCGAACCTTAAAATACGAAGTAAATTAATTTTGTACCATGTACAATGTAAGCCTAATTTGAATTCCATGTTCCGAGACAAACAATGTATGCAAGTATTATATATATAATATTTTGAATGTAATAAGAAACGGACCTAAAATAACATTACGATACTCGTTCGTTTCCATAAAACATGCCGCGGATGCTTTAATGGTATTTTCCCTCAAACTGTCGTCATTTTTAAATGAAATAACGTAAAGTTGAGCGCATTTCCTGCTCTCGTAAAGAGTCTAGTCTCCGAGGCTTAAAGCATAGTGCTTTTTATGCTACGGCTTGAATGCTTTTTTAGCTGTAGCTGGTATAATTACGTTTGTAATTGAGGTATCTCGTAGGAAAATTGGATAGTATTTATTTTGCAAGTTGATGTCTTTTGACGGCGGCGTTCTGAGGATTATTCGAGTACTAAGTTCTCGTTAGGGAATATTAATGTATAACTAATATAGGTAACGTTAAAGCAGCGGCGGAACAAAGTTTTTAGGTCAATTAGAACTAGACGAGTATATCATTCAGTTTTGCTTTAATTACGGCGTCCTTCTGATATTTCATTTCCCGGAATCCTTTAGTCAATATGGCGGGAGAAAGCACTAGTTGTTTTTATTTGAGGTTTGAAAAACGAACCATTTCGACATTACGTAGTCAAAGATCGATAACATATATTTTGTTTTAAAAATGTTTATCGAAAAGTGGTAATAGAAATATACAATTAGCTAATAATGGAAAATAAAGACAAAAAATCGATTCCGCCAATTGGTTGCATCTTGTTAAAAAAGGTACAAACATTCATCATTCCCACGAATGTCATTACGTGTCGTAGATTATAATATAAAAAAAATTGAAATGGTTAATAACACTAACCACCAAGACTGAAAGAGTTAAGTTAAGTTAACCTTTGCTTATCCAGGAATTAACGAAAATCAAAGTATACTCATAGTATACACGTCGCGCAAAATAATATCCAATACTTCCAATTCATACAATTGTATTATCTGCATGAACGCAAATGCTCGTATGATTGCTAAACTAAAGATATAGTAACTTAGATTGGACAGCCACCACTTAAGGAACAAAACTTCAGATAATATTGTAGCTGTTGCAAATATAATTAACCAAAAAAATACTCTAATTAATTACGCAATTAATAATTAAAAGTATATGGTACCAGCTCGGAAAGTTGGCAACGTCGCTCTCACGTGTAGCGCATTTAGCTTCTAAAAGTACGTGAATGTAAAGCTCGTGTTATTACGCAGTTACATATGAAAAAAAATCTATTTTTACTTGACATGTCAAGTACCTGTATGTACGGCAAAGTCGCTCAACAATTGTGGTAATTACATTTAGATTCTGAAATTTGTAAACCACTATAGTAAGTATTTTTACTTAACATATAAGATCTGTGAAGCTGACTTGCGACGAAAAGGCCATGTTACGTATTAAGTGCATGTAAAGATTAATATTTGAAAAACACTTACTATTTTTACTTAACATATAAGAGGATATGTGAGGCCGACTTGCGACGAAAAGTCGCACGGCCATGCTGCGTACATGCGGCGGGCGGGTTGGCAACGTCGCCCGGCATTCCAGGGACAAATAGCCCCGGTGCGTGGAGTAGTCATCCGGGTACACGTGCAGCGTCCGCCACGACGCCTGCAGCCCGTCGCCGTCCGCCCCGGATACGTGCGTGCGACCGGTTATAACCGGATCCTGGAATAATATTAACCATTAGAAAACCATGTTCACTGTATGCGTACTAATCTATATCAATACAAATAATAAAATCGTAACGGGTCCCTGTCTGTACATGGAAGATATATGAGAATAAACATTACAGGAGACCTTTATTAACGCAATAGAACCCAAAACAATGATTTTTGGAATTTTTGTCTGTTTGTTTGTGCACGCTAATCTCAGAAACGGCTTATCCTATCTAGGAGTGGCTTATCCTATGGGGTTTTTAATGATATATTGTGGTAAGCTTTACTTAACATTTAGTCTTTAATTCATGTCAATCGGGTGATAAATAAAAAAGTTATGGCAATTTAAAGAATCACGTTGAACTTGCTGAACGTTTGTTGGCGCGGGTTAGGCATTTTCAAAAATTCTGCCCAAAGTCACTTTTCTACGCGGGCGAAGTCGCTGGCACAGCTAGTTTTTATAATAATTTTAGCAAGCTGGCCTATAGTAATTTTATACCTTAAGCCTACCCTTTTTCCCAGCTTAAAAACCATTCTATTAATTCATGGAATATTCTAAAAAAATATCGAAATTGCTTAAGTTGTTATGGAGTGATGCACTTAGGAAAACATTTGTCCATTAACTTTCATGTTATACACTTGATAGTTCTTGTAAAAATAATTATCATGCTTAAAAAACAATGTTGTATCATTATAATATATCACCACCCTTTATTGTTAAAGCACTTACAGAATACGACACTGTATATTATTTTAAAATTTAAAAGTTATTACGTAGATAACTATAAAAACAAGTAACTCTTAAGAAAACTCAACAGTCAAAACTTTTCAATCAAATTTCGGTACAACTATCTATTGGCAGACACAACACAGATTCACAAAACACATTTACGAAGCCAACTGTAATATTTTGAACGATAACTATAATTTATCGTATTCTTTACGACGTCGTGTAGCAGTTATAGAAATCCGAAAGTTAATTCGATGGCTGTAC
>DWAJ01003932.1:0-13836 GCA_018238005.1 Eurema mandarina
TTGGACAGCTTACAAGTGACGTCATAGTGCTGAATCTTATTATTTTATGCTCTTATATCGTTCTAGATAGGTCACCTGTTGGTTTTAATGACCCATCATTTTTTCAACATGGGCCTGTAGTCTATTCCTTAGTCAACCAAATTGTATTGTACCTCATTTGACGTAATTACCCTTAAAATTTATTTTTCCCATAGTTAGTAAAATATTGAAGTCTTTTAATTTAATGGACTTAACATTACAACTATAGGTAGGTACTTCGTTTCATACAACAATATGTAAACGTGTTCAATTTGCAGAGTTATTATTGTTTATGCACTTTTTAAATTATATTAGAAAGCACTTATTTACTCACAATTATAGTAAGAATCGCTGATACTCTAACTACAAAGATACTTAACCCAAAGTGCCCTCATCGTCCGGACTGCAGGGTATTAAGATAATATTTATATTTATGGCTGTCATGTGTTAAGCTACGAATTTTTTAAGCTCTTTAAATTTAAATGTCTTCTTTCCTCATTAGTTTTAATTAAAATCTAAATGTCTTATTACGTTAAGAGAAGTACGAATTGAATGAAAGTTGTCTAAGCTCAGACTAAAATATCAGGTAGATTACCACAGATTTTTTACGTTTATTTATTTTCACCCCTTTCTTTAAATCATTCACTATTGTTACTAACATTTAATGGGTAATATGAACATTATTCAACGGAAACAAATTTTTATAGGTATAATTAGTAGCTACCGGTGGTTGATCGGTCCGTATAGAGGTGTGAAAAGGTTAAAACATTTCTTAACCCTTGACCCCTCTATTTTTTGTTATCGAATAATTAAGGGTTTACATTTTCGTTGTCTCATAAATGTGTAATAAACCTTTTATTATATAATATTCCTTACGGTGGCGAAATCGGTAGTAACCCATCGTTAGTCGATAAACTTCGTCAATGTTTAACGTTAAAGCATAAGCGAGGAACCATGTCACGGTCGCGGTGACTTATGAGACTAGTTGTCGAGTGTAGGGCCAAGGGGACCAGCCGCCAGCTGAGACGCCGACAATGCGCAAAGACATCCCGCGGCCATTGTGCTTTCAAATCGGCCTGTCTCGCTCCTCGCGACAAAGGACTCCCAACAAAAACGTCGCCCAGCGCACCTGGCGTGCACGTCCCAACCCTAAGATATCTAACCCGAAATGAAGATAGCTGTTTCTGAACTCAATATGAAAGATATTTGAACCAAAATCCTCTTCCGTTACTGCGCTTTTTATGAACTCTAAACTATTATTTACAAAGCCTCTATTTGGGTTGCAATGCTTTATTGTAGCTACGATATCAAATTGATATAAGTTTGTATGGATAATTACGCTCTTTCAAGAACTATGCATAAAATAAGCATAAAAACCATTAACGTATTCACTACTCCTTAGAATCCCTTAACATTAACGGCTTGCAAAAATAAGATATATTCTATTAGAACTAGTTCCACACAATTAGATAATGACATTTACTATTTGCAACCCCTGCGCATTTGCCTTTTGTTTGTATGAGTGTCGATGTAGGGGTGCGACAGGTTTACAAAACGGAACTTAACGGTTCCTAAAGTCTGTTAGTGAGGTTGATTACCGATGTAATTAGAAGGGTAAGACGGGGGTGTCTTAGAAGCATTGCCCCTTAGCGCGTGCGTCACCAGATGTTGGCCCAACTGACGGGCAACCTGTCGCGCAACGGAATCGCTCGGTCCGCTGACCGCGCTCGAGATCACAGCCTGATACGGGACCGGCTATCAGTTGGGATTTTATTATGCTCCGTCCCGCTATTTCCCTACATAACCATGCTGCTTTTGATTTATTAATTCTAATTAACTTTACTGTATACTGGGACGTAATAATAAAGTTATAATAAAGTTCTTAGGTTCATTCATGTGTTTAGATATTGTATTGTTGTTATATATTTTAAAAATAAATATAAAATGACGTATTTGTGTAGATTCGCATTCGTAACAGCCATACCACTTATAATCTTTAAAACATCTTAAAATCACGCACGACACAAGTTGCTTATTGGATAATCAGTTACCAAGAACGATTTCTCAGACTAGGATTCCAATGTTATTGCTGTCAGTTAAAATTCAAATCGATAAATTATATGAAAATCAGTTTCGTTAAGTTCAACTGCTATTGACCCTCGGCCCTTTCGTAACGAACTTGAGACGTACATATTTTATAGACACTTTTTTCACATTGTATGGTGTGTTTTCATGTTTTTCTATAGCTGAAGGAGCTATGTAGCGTAAATGATCGTATAAGGGCACGCTAGAGTAAAGAAGGGTGTAGGTGGGCAGTGACCCTATGGCTATAGCTACCTACTTGGAGGCAGTGAGCGGAAGGGTCGTGCCAGGTGTTTTTACATCTGCCGTCTTGACTAACCCTCAGCCTTACGAGTCAACACCCAGTGTTCCTTGTAAAATTGTAGCACGATGTTATGCTTCATCGCATTTCCTTTACGGTAACCTATGTAGACGTTTTCCTATATAGGTTCACTGACTTGGTGTGGTTAAGCATTGACCACGTGGATTAAAATCGAAGCCAAAACGTGATTTTACTTAAATCCATTTTTGAGAAGCTTAGAATAATTTCTAAAAATCTATATTAATAAATAAAGATCATTAAAAAAATAACATAAAAATGTGTATCAGCCAACGGCCATACAAGGAATGTATCTTAAAATGATTCAAAAAAAAAATTGATTGCTCGTATCGATTTGGCTAAAATAATTTTCATAACAATTGCTTCTCTCTTTCGTCCCTAGCGAAATTTGCAGCTGTGCCCTTGACTACAAGACGTAAGATGTAAATTACTATTATATTCCCGCTATTGTGCCCGGCCTAAGCAATACAAAGATGCAGACGGGGACGCAATGCACAAATCTGGCAGCTGTTCGAATTTTCTTTCCTTATTCTCAAACAACAATAGCTAGTATTGTGCAAAATGTAACGCGATTTTTTCGGGACCCTTCGATAAATAATATCCGTAAGATTGCTATGGGGCCGACAATTTAAATCGTATCGGTCAATTAACGTTTGAATTAAATATAATCAAAGCGAGAGTCAAAGTACGATGAGTGTATTATTTATAAATAAAGACAAACGCAAGGCCACTGAGATGCAAGGTGCTCGCGCCACCTGTCCGCATCAGGTAATTATCTCGCAACCGATGCGCCTTACCTGCGTCTGCGCACCTCTACATCGCCTTATGTTCACGGAATGCCATAAAATAAAAATCATTACTTTATATCTTTATTGTCGTAATATTCTACGTAGGTTCAGATGTATGTGCATTGTTTTTAATATAATATATTTTTTGTCAACAGAAACCGAGTTGCTCCTAGTACCTCCATCACTCATCGCTGTAGCTTGCATAACGGCTGCTGCGCGTGGTTTGCGCGTAAGAATGTCTATAAACGACTTATGCCTGCTCACGAGATCGCCGGCCGTCGCCGCCGAGTTAGTAGCGAGACACGTGGAGAGAGTCCTCGCCAGGGAAACACAAGCTCCAGAGCCGAGGACCAGACATACGCAACCCGTCAAACAAACAACCTCAGATCAAACCCAGCTCCCCGACACGCCAACAGACGTGCAAGATGTACGCTTTTGATACTTAATTAGAATTGTTAAAGAATCTCTATCCGTTTTGTATTTAGTGTTGGGAAGTATGATCAGTACAATTTTCCAACGAAAGTAAAAGTGGCATTTTTTAAAGAGTTGTGCGGTGGTTTTTAAAGATCATGAAGAATATGTCCTTCAATGTAATGAAATTATATGAAGTTTGATTGCACATCTTTCCAACAAGTTGCGCTAAATGGTGTCTGCACCCAACTGATCTCATCGGTATTGATGAAACTGTTGAAAAAAATTGTAAAACCTTCATTGTTACTCTAACATCTTGCACCTGGGCGTACAACAAAAGTTCTACGATAAAAAACTATTTATTTTGTTTTTGTCAATACGACCCGTACGTCGCATACACGTCCATTGATCTCAAATTATTATAAAATGCTAGTGTAGATTTGTGTTATTTATTAATGGATATTTTGTTAATATTAGGTACATTATTTATTGTAGATCAGTTTGACAGTGTTTAAAATTGTCCAGTCGTAATTAAAATAGATGTAAGGTTAACTGTAAAATTATGATCTCCGAATACTCCAAAAATCTATACATATTAAGACTGCTTTTACCACGAGGTTTTTTTAGCCAAATAGTTAAAATTCTGTTATCTTTTGGGAGATGATCTATGACATTCACATGTGGGAACGTAATATTTTTATTAAATAGAAAGTTTTGATGTAAAAAGACATTATTATAATGATTTTTTGTGTCATAGTAATAATTTATTATTGAAATAGGATCTCAGTTAGCAAATTCAAAATAAACATTGTAATGTCTGTAGCGAATAATGTGTTTAGTTTTAGTTTTTATTGAATTGAGTGAAGAATGAAGATGTTAAATATGTAATATTTATTTAGGTCGATGTTAAGTTTTAGTAAATTCTAGTCACATGTTTTACACATTCCTGTTATCGACCAAACTTATACGTAGAATTAATTACTTACTTATAATATACTTTATTTGTACTTAGCTTTGTAAGTCGTGACAATTTGCCTTTCCTTATTAGATATTAGAATAGTAACATCGGACTAATTTTATACCAAATTTGATAGGTGACAATTTTCAAAATATGTTAACAATCATTATAAATATTGCATTTTATAATTGATAATAAATTATACTCTTAATAAACTCGTAATACTAATATCAAATGTCATCAATCTTTATTATTGTGAATGTTTTGTAAAATTTAATTCGGTGTTAACTTTTTCTAAATATATCGCATCAGTAATGTAATTAAAATACTCATTTCGTTTCTAGTAAACGGAGGCAAGTTGTAACCTTCATAAATAATTGATTAATATCGTTCGTTAGTTTAACGTGGTGTGTGAAGTTAACGTTAGGTAAAAGGGGATCCAAGTGGCACCGTGCCTATTGTCTTTGGTTACGGTGCCTTCACTTAGCCAATTAAAACACCTGAGCTCTTAAGTTTCCCCAAATTATGAAAGCTCTTCGTTGCCTGATAATTTGGAATGTTTTATTACACGTGATACCAGACCCCGATCTGTTCCAACGAAGCGTATTGTGTGTTAAACTAACCATCACTATTCCGTACATTTGATCTAATTAAATCATTTTTCAGTCGAGTTTATCAATTTGTGTACCTACAGCTCTTTTGGCGAATAATATTATGTAAAAATTAAATTACAAATATTATTGTTTCTATACTTTTATGGTAGTTGCTACAACTAAGTTAAGGTAGCTTTAGATGTACAGTTATGCTGAAATGTTGTGAAGTTTATAAATAAATTAAATATAAAAAACACGCAGAATCCTTCTTATTTCCATAATCCTTTGATATCAACTAGATTTTATAAAACTAGGTGCTGTTGAATTCTTATAGATAGAGAATTACGTATCGACGATTACAAAAGTATTACCATATAAATATGGAATTAACAAAAAAGACAAGAGATGAAAATCATCACATCATAAGTATTTATTAAAAATTAAAGTAATTTATTGAACCAATCCAATATTAATTGTTTGTTACGTATTAAGTAAATATGTAAATGAACTTTTTTGCCCGCATGTAGTTTGAATACCAATTTACTTTTATATGTTTACATATTAAAAATGGTAAAACGAAGGCCTGCTTAAATCTATGTAAGGTTTGTTTGTACGTCTGAAAATTTAAAATTAATCGTCTTCTACCTGAAAACTCGTAAAGCGCCAGAGTTTTACATTTACATCAAGAGAATACTTCTTTGATATTGTAATGAGAATTTAAAACTACTATAAGTCGATAAATATTAAAAAAAATAAAAGCTATATATCAATATCAATTTAAATTATTTGTGCGTGATCAGTGACATCTCTTAAATAATATTTTAAGCTTGAAGGTGACAGCTGCGTGTGATATCAAAGTACAACGTGACTAATATTCTATTTGTGTTCGTTACAAAAGACAGAGATGGCGCTGATAGATTCTTTTATGCAACGGCAGATGTCGTGTATCTCATATTGTTAATGTCAATAACGACATTATAAAGAAAATACAATTCAAACATTAACAATTTAAATATAAAAATAAAACAATCGTTTATTGCCACATACTTAGAAAGACACATTAAGAAAATTGAGTAAATTTAACTTAAATATTTAGAAGCAAATGACGACTATTTGTTAGTTTAGCAAACACTGGATAATTTTTTAGAAAGATACCTACCGAGTATCTAGCACCGATGAGCTCACAGAAGAATACTTATTCAAGTTTATATAGATACAATTATACACTTACAACCTCAGGGTGTGGCAATAAACACCGGTAGGTTCTATACGGTATTTGAACATTTTACGAGTTTACATTTTAAGGTAGGTTAGATTATAAAAGAAGTGGAAGTGGCAGGAGGAAAGGATTATTGGTCCTAGAAAGTAGTTAGTTTTAATGAGTTAGGGCGTAACATTAATTTTACACTTATGATATTATATCGACGTAATAGTATTATACGGTAGCTATAGATTAATAAACAGTACATTGAAGTCAACGCTCAATGGGAATATTAATACAAAGGACTAAAGCGATAAAATAACTTGAAGTTTTAAACTCATAATACGAAACGCATAACCAAATTTGTCTCCCGGTCAGAAAATCCGCAATTTATATTCCAAACTTCGATACGGCTACAGCAAACATATCTTCGGAGGGGTTCCACAAATTCTGGCGATCGAAAAAGCTAGAACTCGGGGCGTCGGAGACAAACACACCGTCTCCCGGGAGCCGCTCATTAGTTGTTCAAATACGCCGTCGGCCACTTTGACAAGCGCAGGACCCGTCCGCAGAGGTGGCTCGGCGAAGTCTTCCCCTTCACTGATCTTAGGTTGTGCTATCGAAATTCCACTCGGTAAATAGACGCGTTTAATTTACTGTACGTCTGCGTAGATAATGTTGACTATTAAAGTTTATAGAGTAATATTTCGATGCGATTTTGTATAAAAATGAAATACAGCTAAGAACGAATCAGTGTTAACATTGGAATTATAACTTCATTTTTTACGAAACATGTATTTCTATGTTTTTGATTATAGGAGTTTTAAAATGGTAACAAGTTAAACTCATATTACACCACAAAAGTTGTTATTCAAATTTCTTTCGTTTTGCAAATGTAACAAAACAATTTTCGTAAATCACTATTCGGGCATTGACTCAGTGTTAGCTAGGCACATTAAAATGAAAGTTTATTTTTTATGACATTGACAAGAACACGATGTTGGCAGCGAGTTGGCAATCATGGCAATGGCGGGCTCATCAATCACCGGCTCAGGTGCTGCGCCGTCGTACCCGCATCCCGCGATTTCGCCTTCCCCTCCCCTCTTCGCATTTACACCACCTGATAAGCTTAGGTAATTTTAAACCAGGGTCACTTATTGAAATGGCAAGCTTTCAGAAACTGCTAAGTCTACTCAGATCGACTGACCCTAACCAACCTCATCCATGAAAGCATCTACAATAAAAAAAATCTTTATTAAATTAATATATATACCTAATTTGGTATCGGTTAGAAGGTTCGTAGTTAACACTACTCAATACATGGCTATAATGATGATGGGAAGATTCAAGGCTGCAAGCTAATGCCTGACTAACCCTGTGTTGTTATTGTTGGTAGGTACAATCTTAGACAGATCAAGCTTTCCTTTAAAAAATGGGGTATAGAAATTATTATCGGATCAAGAGGTATAAGGTTTATAAGTCCTAGACTGTACCTACACAAAACTTGATTACGCTCATTATGCGGAAAAAGTGAATATTATTCGCTCGTTGTGTAGAGGGGAGCAGTTTTTTTTATTGGTCAAAGTTTTGTTATAGTGTCATACCTTTTTGAAATTGTGATAATCAAAACTATTTTTTTAAATAATTTGACATGGCATTGTTCATACACCTTTTTACACCAGCCGGTGTCAAAGATACCGAAGCGTATTTTATTTTGCTGAATTTTGTGAAAAAACAGAACTTGGTTTGTTTTTTGTGTAGAAGCTATATGCATTGTCAGACTTTTTGCTGCAATAATCTATTACAGAACTACTAAGCTTTCCAACAGAGACAAAAATCCCGGAATATCTATAATTTTGTGGTCACAGTAGAATAAATAAGGTACAAGGGGGATCAAATTTCATAGTTTTCATAAAAAGTCAATTAATATTTAAAATATTGTTTTTTTCTTATTTTTTCCCGAATGATCGTGACAAGGTTGATTCGTAGGTACAAAGCTTATCGTTGAGTTTTGGGACACGTTGTATATGTTAACGGAAATGTATGTAATCATAAGATCATTCTTTTGACAATTTTACATCCAATGCAGGGTACCTAATGATCTAATGCTAGAGTATGTAGTCAATGGATTTGTCGAAACGAATTTAAGCCGAACGTGAAATTTACAGGGCTTGTTTTATATGCACTCATTACTAGTGGATACTGGTGGAATCAGTTCTCTTACTTGGCACTTCAAAAAGAAGAATAAGTTCTACGAGTGTTCAAAGGAAGCGATGACTATTCATCTGGTAGCCATCGCACCCTACTTAAAAAAAAACCAACATACAATATATTGAACCCCTTGTTATGCTTTAAGGTAGTATAAATATATAAAAAGCTGAGTTAACTATGTACAAATACAAAAATATGAAATTGTAAGAAAAACAGTATCCCCTACGTAGTTAACTACCAGAGAAAATACCGCACTGATAAATTCTGATATATAAAATAAAACGGTATTTGCGTCAATTCAATCTCCATAAGAAATCATAAGTCGTTTGCTTGGCCGTTAATTAAAAACAGTGAACGAGTGTGGGGACAGTTGCAGCCCAGCATGTGGCCTAGGGCGCAAATTGAATTAGGCGGGGTAAGACGCACGCACTCCGGCCATAACCACCGCATTATCAGATTAGATCTGGTACAAGATCACTGCACCGACTGCAATATTTACTGTCATATTTTATACTTCACTTTCAATGCACGTGTCAAAAGATTCGCTTTAAAATCAACACGCAATTGAAGTTTGAATTTAGAAAATTCTTGATGTGATTGCAGAATATATAAAAAATATGTTTTATAATACATATAATTGGAATAAATTTATAAATAAGTGAAATACATGAACGTTATTTTAATGTAAGGGAAGCACTTATGGCCAAAAACGTGATAAGGTAGATAGTTTGAGTTAATTTTTTTATAGATACACTACGGCCTTTGTTGAATTGAATCAATATTTTATGAAAAAAAATCATTATTCAATCGGTAATTTGCACTATGGGTCGCTTACATTGCATACATAAAAGACTTAGAGAATTGACTTAAAAATATATTTTTGTATAAGACAGGACGAAATAAGTAAACAAAGCGTGAAAATTTGTCATCAAGGAAAGTGAAAAACTACACAGCAGTTGTTTGGATTGCAGGTCGCTAAGTGATCACATATTTTACCCAAGACTTGTTTTCCGCTCTCTTACGACTGTCGTACTCGAGTCGACTACCTATGTGTGCAATATTAATACCTATAGTACACTAATCCTAATATTTTTATTATTTAGTCGCTTTGTGTTAGCCTTTATTAAGTGTTAATTAACTATTTAGGCGGATAGTTAATGTAGAATTATTAGTAAACCGTGACTTTTAAAATCCTTTTGTGATGATCTGTGTAATAGTCCTACCTACCTACCTAAAGTAATATATTAAATATTTTGTTCTTCCTAGGTAGTTAAAAGTTTACCAACTGATTTACTTATTCACTGTAACAAGCAAAAGTGGTTTCATTGCGTATAGTTACATAATCCTTTCATGATATGATTAAG
Source organism: Eurema mandarina (assembly GCA_018238005.1). Taxonomy (NCBI): domain Eukaryota; kingdom Metazoa; phylum Arthropoda; class Insecta; order Lepidoptera; family Pieridae; genus Eurema; species Eurema mandarina. The sequence goes on from DWAJ01003932.1 coordinate 9,946, forward strand.
TATAAAGCATCTTTTAAGTCTTCTTAAATTATAACTAATTTCTTATCATTATAAATTTTATTATATAATATGGAATATAAATTATAAAGGTATTACCTATATATAAACACAAAATTGACTATACATACAGACTATATTTTGTTCTATATCAATAATCTGTCACAGCTTGGTATTTTAATAAAATACTGGCCGTAAAGAAATTTAAAAAAGAGAAATAAAACAAGGGAAGCGGCGTAGTAAAATTAATATAAATAATAAATAAAGTCGCCAACTCGCGGAGCGTGTGGTGAGCTCCCTGGAGGCCTTGTCACTCGCTCTAATATTGCGAAAATTATACGCGTCATTTTCTCACGCACCCTTTATCGCTGTAGCTGAATCTGTTTATTTGTATACAAATAAATTATTGTTTCAGTTTAGATTTGTCGTATGTTTTTTTTCAGTATATCAACGACTTAATAAAACATTTTGAAAATACGTTTAATAAGAACCATTAGACTTACCTACTTCGTAAAAAACAAAGAAAGTGGGTATATTAAATATTGGGTAGAATTTATAGATAAATGATGTTATTTCAGAAAAAACAACAATAAAATGTCATCATAATTGCCTTTAATCATAAAATCAGACACCTATCAAAGATTTTTATTAATTTTAAAAAAGAAATATACACAATTAATATATAATAATTTATAATAGTTGTGATTAAAATGTAATTGTTGCAAATCGAGCACAAAAATAGGTAATCGCAATTAAAGATCAACAACCATTAATTAGCAACGTACCTGGATCGTTAATTACAACTTTTTTATTTTCCTCAATGACAAAGGAACTGTCGGCGAAAAGAAAAGTAGACAAGTGTCGTGACACGCACCCCCGGGCGGTGGGGTGGGGAGGGCCGGCGACCAATCGGGCCGCCGTGGCGAGCCGGCAGCCCCGGCCATTGGCCTGGCTGGGGGTGCGGCCCCGCCCCCTCCTCGAGGCTCGCCCTTATTGAATTAGGCTTATCATTCGATTTCGAGTGGGGCGAGCGCGCGGTCCTCCACGCTGGCAAAAACTATCCTCGAGATCCGATACCATCTGTAATCGGCATAATTCGATATACTCGCTGCTCATCCAATTATGCGGTTGTGAGCCCTCGCGGCTTTCGATAAGAGTCGCACGCGCCCACGCGGCGCGCTGCAACTTCAGCGCTTCTTTTGATTAGAATTAGATGTAAGTTAGTGTCTTAGGAAGCTAGAAATGGAGTACGGGTATCTGAGCGGTGCCGGCAGTGGGTTCGATGGCGGATGTCTGGGCTCGGGCGGCGGCGAGCTGTCGTGGGGCGAGTTGGCGTCGTGCGGCCAGATGTCCCAGGCGGCGTACCGGTACCAGGGAATGCGCTACCAGCCGCCGCCGCCACAGTGCGCGCGACCACAAGATGCTGCTATGAGAAATCACCATATCTTCCCACCAGCTATGAACCTTCAACGTAAGTAAACTCATGTATAAAATACTTCGTAATTAAAACTTGAAATATGTTCAGCCAGGACATTGGTTGTATTGCATTCAATAACACTTGAACACTAAAAATTTCATTAGTTGAATTGGTGCTACTTATATTTAAATAAGTATATCATATTAATGGAGGTTTCCCGTACGTTAATCTGAAGGTAGTAAAAAAGGCTATTTACTGGAAAATTGTCGTTAGGATTATCTATTACACAATTAAATTTAAACTGGAGACTAAGTCGCACTAGATTGACTTACTTATTACCTAATAGTTGCTGACAAACGTTGAAAGATTATTTTTAAATCTACCGTTGCCTTTTTATGTAAAAATGTAGTAATCCAGTTTTATTCTATCTATAGAGGTTCAAGAAGATGTAAGTCAGTGATCTTTTAAATTGATATTAAAACAATGCATTTTAACTTAAACGTAGCTTAAATAAATATTGGTGTTAAAATATCATGTTTGTTACTATTTTTAACTTGGTGTGATGTGAGTACATATGTAATTATATTAATTTAGAATAATTAAGCAGAATAATTAATGTTCAATGTATAAATAATATTTTAACGCCATCAAAATATAGGCTTGAGATTATTTTAAAATAATCATATTTTCAGCAGACATGTTGTCTTTCCATGAATTATAAAATGTAATACAATAGGATTTTATGAATCTTTAGAAGACCAAATTTTCCACAAAATTAATTACGTTTTTAAAAAAGACAATATGCAACTTAAATAATAAATTAAATGAATGGACTACAAATGTTATTGAAAAAAAAGTCTAAATAGTCATGAAGTCTACAACTAAGTAGGTATTATACCTATTTAAATAAATATAATATAATATATAAGTGAATTTAAAAATACTGAGGAGACCAATTTAATTAATAGAATATTGCAGTGTTAATTTATACTGTCATGTTGAATGTTTTAATATATTGGAGTTTCCTAATTGATTTATTTAAGCGTTTAAGTGTGAAAATGAATTTATGATCGTTGCTTAGCAATAAAATAAGAAAACCTCGATCAGTTTCGGTTATTTTGATCTTAAAATATTTCTATAGAGCAAGAATAGAACCGTTGAAAAACTTACCAAATAAGTAAAGGAAAATATTAAAAACAATATTTTTAATAAAGTAATGTAGGTAGGTACATAAGATTATACTCGATTTTGTTTGTGGAAATGATAGTGATAGAAGGTTGTTAATTTTTAAAAAAATATATATTCTAGCAGAACTGTATAAGGTCCGATATTTTGGTATTGGAAAAATGTTTTATTATGCTTCGGCTACAGGTATAATATAGTACTAAGATTCCTAGTTCATCTAGTCTCAAAAGGATTTATCTCGATCTTACACATTTTAATTTATTCTTAAACAAACTGACGGTTAAAGAAGATCTAGAAAGAAATGTGTTAATAAAATTTGTAGATAAAGAGTTAGGTTCGTGTTCTTAAGTATAATTTAAGTTTTGAATTACTTATGTACATGTATACCTACATACAATAATACAATGTACTTGCTCCGCTTTAACGCTCCAGTTAAATCTATTGAGTTTTTTTTATATGTTACAATTAATTCATTAAAAGCAGATTAGGAGTTGTTGTTATTAATCCGACATCTTTATTTAATACATTTGTTTCATATCAAGCAGTTTCGTAATTATAATGCCAATATTATAGGTACATAAGAAATTATTATATTGGCCTATGTTTCTAAAACAAAAATAATAATTACATTATCATCACATTAACAAAAATATTAATTAAAATCATATAAAAAGATCTTTGAAAGTAGCATTTAAAGGCCGCGTGACAACAATCGCGTCACACAACACATAAACATATAACAATGAAATAAAACTCATTATAAAAGTCATTTATATTACTCTAAATAAAGATGTTTTAAATACGTTTCAAATTAAATTGTTAAATTTTTACAATTATTTTACAATGCTACCACACTCACAACGTCATTTGTGAAATCTCTTAAATGTATTGTTTTGGATACTATACAATCCGTATAATTTATTGATTAAATAAATGAGTTCGAATTTATATTTAATACGGGTCACACACTCTTACACAACTTCTTAATCTCTATATCCTTTCAAATAATATTAATGTGAGAGTCTGTAAGGATGTACCTACCGATATTTATGATTTTTACACGCGAAAGATACTGAATGAATTTAGATTAAAATATATTTTTATGCCAGTATTGTATAGTGGTCAGAAAAATGGCAGTAGATTTTTTTATGGGTGCCATACGGTGTAAAGTAACCGTCAATTACCTTTAGCGGTGAACGAAACCTGCGCAGAAGTCAAAAATAAGGTATCGAGGTAGCGGTGCGGCGCGCGGGGCGCGTGATCGTCATGTGCGCGAGCGTTGATTGGTTGTC
>DWAJ01003933.1:0-13834 GCA_018238005.1 Eurema mandarina
GAATACAACGCGATTCAATAATTAATTAATTCTTTACTACATGTATAATATCATCAAAATTCAAAAGGAAGCTTTATATGTGCAATACATTTATAATATATGCAAGCGAAGCCAGAGCGGGTCGCTAGTATCATTTTAAAGAAAACATTTATGTTTGTAGTTGTGTTTTTTATTAACCATTTCCACGTACGGATACACGTACGTAACAAGTAATTTTAAATAATTTACTATTATGCATTATGGCATAATATTAATTATCCTTTTCGGTTTTTATATAGCCTAGGTGAAGGAATTTTAAAAATCGGTTCAGTAGATCCTGATTTCACCCCTTACAATTTAACCAACACACAAACTTTGCTTCTTTATAATATTAGTATAGATTTCGATATACTACCTGATTGCAATACTTTAACTTTTCTCAGAATTTTATCAGAGGGTTTATAAAAAGCTCAAACAAAACATATTATTATTAGTCTACTTTCACAACACCGTACTGCTTTTATATGCCCATGAGGGGCATATAAAAGCAGTACGGACATTATCCATAACCTAAACTAAATCCTTTCCATAAACACCAAAACTTTAAATTTTACAACAAACACTAACCGCTCTATCCTCTAACTTAAGCCGCTAAGTGTAACACAAAGTTAAACTTAATATATAGCGTTAAAATTCGCGATACATCGACAGCTTTACGAGCAGACAGCTGATTTATATGTTACCACTTAATTCGATAACTATCTGTGTATTGCATCAAATGGTCTCACTCACAAGTGGTAGACATAAGGCAATCTAATGTATCTTAATTTGTTTGTAACACTGTTTTTTTACGATAAGACTAACGTTGGTTCGAGCAGTTGTTTGGTTAAAAATAGAATGACTGTTATAATTTTTTTAGTAACGAATTTCAGAAGAATATTTTTTTTTAATTCAAATGCATATTTTTGGAATTAAATATACCTTCTCGTATAACGCGATCATTCCCCAAAAAAATTGCTGATTTTTTCATACTCTTTGCTGAAAATATGTCAATTACGATTGATTAATCAAGCACTAGTTATGTACTTATTCTTTTTTTGTTAAGCAATTTGTGAATTAAAATCAAGTCAAAGAAACAATTATTTTTCTACTAATCCCGCCCCGCATGCTCGTATTAAATACTCGAGTAGAATAGTAATTATTATCTGATAAAAAAACCTTATATGAATCGGTTGCGGGATTTTAAATATTAAAGAAACTTAGGAAGTGACTGAAAAAAGCCACTTTGTTTTATACTATGTAATGATGACACTATGTTTAATGGTCTCTGCCCACTACACAGTATCATACTATGAGCATGCTATGAACGTGTCAGACAAAAAATATTCTCTGTATTAAAAAGTATGAGAGCATGCCCACTAGCCCGTTCCGTTACCGACCAGCACCGTCGCGTGCCATGCACGGACCGGCTAGTATTGTCGATACATACGACTTTGATACGCTCTAGTGGGCATAGAAGACCGTATCGTGTTGCTTGACGTGTCTGATACGTTCATAGCACGGTCATGGTATGATACGTTGTAGTAAGGTATCTAGACCTTAATAGGCAAATCTTTTGTTCCATCCTTAAAACATATGTTATAATGTCAAGTGAGATCTATTCTAATTTAGAGGACCGATACATTTGATTTTAAGGGCCATCAAACGGGGGATGTTTTGTGTATCTGTGCTACTAAATCGGCTTTATCTATGGTCGGAAGGGTCTGTATAAGGGGAGCTATGAACGTACGACTTGAAGCGTTTAAACGATTGTAAGTTTAATATGTTTAAAGCATACGATCCGATACAAAAGTATATGTATTTGAGTATGTGTATTAAATAAGAAAGGATCTTTATTTTGAGTGACATGTAATATGATGATTATGACTAAAGAAATATAAATAAATGAAGTTATTTAATTTTTAGATCACTATTTACATTAAAGAAATTGTTTTCTGATATAAGATAGTTTACATTAGTTTAAGTAGGTTTTATTTATTTTGAACTCGAAAAGACGCGAATTACTGGGCTAATGAGTCTTAACATCTGATGACTCAAACTGGGGAGCGTCATTGTAGTGTAGGTACCCCTGCCCGGAGTTGCGCTCTATTGCAAAGTTCCGGGTAGCACTGCATTGGCTATGGGCTGGCGTTACTCTTACCATCAGGAGTGCGTCCAGCTCGTTTTTTCCTCTTCATATTATAAAAAAACTATACTTTCTTACGAATTGTTTCCACTCAGAAAATAATTTCCATCATATAACAAATAGATGCTATAACAATATATGTATGTGGAAAACTAGAAATGTAACCATCCTAACAACGACTGGCTGGTAACTCTGGTAAGGTCTCAATGGTTCGAAGTCAAGTAGTTGTATATATGCTAAGTCTCGAACAAATATCATAAGCGCGATTCAGGACTCGACGCATTAGTAGCGGTCGCTACATAGTGACATGGCGTCTAAACTTAGTATGTAATACGCCTAAAATCTATTTGTCTAGGGTTCGTCAATCTGTCAGTTTGTAAGTTGCAACGTATGTCGACAACCATGCCTAGTTAGGTTAATACAATTATCTAGTTTCTATGACATTATTCACGGCTTTTAATTCGGGATTGGTGGGTTATTTATGACTTAATATTGCTGAATTTAATTTGAATTAGCAATGATGTTATTAGAAAAATTCTGTTTATTTTTTAAGCCATCTTTACTTGTGTCCGGTTTTTTGTTAAATAAAGTGACTCAAGAGAAAGGTATTTATTTATTCAATATATTTATAACAGTATAAAAATAAATACCATTTTAATCAATCAGAGAAATTTTCTAATGTAACATTATGTTTTTAAAAACTGTATCATCTTATATTTAAAATAATATAATCATACAAAAATCTACATCAACAACGTACAACATTTAATCGATAAATAAGTTACTTTTTACATTGTCACATAAACATGGAAGCAACTTCCAATAAAACAATCAGCAGATCGCAAACTTTTCACCCTTATCGAGCCCGAAATCTCGGGTATCGTAAGACTTTCGGGACACCTGTACGCATGGGGTAGCTACCCTTGCCCTTGGCCTTGAATCCTGACCTTGTTCACGCACAATACAACTTAGCTGTTTATCGGGCCAAACTTTTAGTAGCGAGCTTTGTTTATTGGGGAAAAATAGTTGATTTTTTATGACGTTAGGCTTAAAGAGTTAAATATACCTTGTTTTAATTTAATGGCTGATAACTAATGAACGTCTGGTGATTAGCGATCACCTTCTCCCATAAATAGTAAGAGAAAAGATTCGTAAGAGAAAGTACTTATTAAAGCACCATAATTTCCTAATCAGATCTCTAAGGAAAGAAAGAAAGAAACACTATATATATTGCAGAGCAAATTACATAAACATTGAAACACTTATTACAAATAAACAATAAAAAGTTAATATACAGGAAGAGAAAAGAGAAGACACGATGTTGCTGTGTAAAAGGCATACCAAATTACTTCGTCTAAAGTTTTCTTATCGAAACCTTAAATATTGTATAACGTCAAAGTCAAAAGTGTCTTGAATCTTGATTCAACAACCTACATATAGTAACACTTAAATCGTCATGGTATTACAAAACATTTACCACCGGTTCGGAAGACAGTTTCTACAGAGAAGAATCGGCAAGAAACTCTGATAGTCGCTCTTTTTAAAATAAGAAGATACAATTTTAAATATAAACAAATACTCAAAGTTTGTTCCGACGCACCTGTACGCAGGGTAGCTACCCTTAGCCTTGAACCCTAACCTTGACACGGGTCACGCACAAGAATGCAGCCCTTTTCATATCATTGTGTTTTTGTTACTATCAATGAGCTTTTAAAGCTTCGAACGATTTGTTTAGAAATAATTCTTAAAACACGATCGATTAAAAAAATCTGTTTCTAGCTTATAAATTAATATTGGTTTTATTAAATAATTTTAAGCTTTCGATCTGATAAGTTTATATGTAATAGTTAGTTTATTTTACACATAAATAAACTTTGCTCTAGAATCACTCTTTCTTATTAAAAATCGCACGAAAATCGCTTACGTAGTTTAAAAGATTTAAGTATAGTGACAGTTCTATCTGTGAAAATGACTTTTATACCATGTAGTCCTGTTATGTTATAACATAATCATAATCAGATCATATCATAATCATAATTAAAGAGAAAGATATAAAGCTGCTTATAGTATACCCTATACACTGTTTATCTAAGACACGTTCTAAGTGAAGTGTATATTGCACACGACCGGACGAAATTTGTAAACATTACTAGTGTGACTACACACGTGACTGATTTTGCGTCTTTACACGAATTGATAAACATTCGAAATCAAATGAAATCAATAAGCAGTAGTGACTTAATTCGAATTAATGACTTTTTGTATGGATGGAATTCTTCCCCGAATGTTATAGTACGCGTCACGAATCTTTAGCGCTGAACGAAACGTGCGCAGAAGTCAAAAATAAGGTATCGAGGTAACGGCGCGGCGCGAGGGGCGCGTGATCGTCGGGTGCGCGAGCGTTGATTGGTTGTCCCAGTCGTGTTGTCTTTCTCGCACCAAAACGTCAATTACGAGCGCGATTCTACCGATGCGCAGCTATTCTCGTCCAGCGTAAAACATAAATGACGCGTACTATATATTTGTAGTATCTATCTTAATATATATAAATCTCCTGTCACAATGTTTGTACTCAATGGACTCCTAAACCAATTAACTGATTATAATAAAATTTGCACAGTTAAAAGTTTTAAAGTTAGCTTACATCCCGGTATTGCCCCGGGAACGGGAATTACGCGGGTAAAACCGCGGGACACAGCTCACACAGCACATTATAAAAATGGATCTCAAAATATCTTGGAAAGCGCAGAACTCGATAACCGTTGAACCGATTTTCATAATGTTTTTACGGATATTCCTGGATGTACTAGGATGGTTCTTATGCAAAAATTGTAGCTATATATAGTTTCGGGTAGTATAGGTACAACGTTAATGAAGTCGTGTTGGGCCGGCTAGTAATAAAAAGAACACTTGTTCTAATTGACCAGTATAACTTGAACTCTCCCTTGAATTGAATATTTAGGAAAATGCACGAGTTTGTAAACTAAGCTTACGGTAATAACGTGATGTTTATACTTCGATAACTTGACTTATTATCACGTGGCTAAGTTACATATGACTGACTTGGGCTTTGATATGTTTTTGTAGGTTTTAAAATTAGTTTCTAAGTGTTTTTAGTTTGTTTTCTTTAAGTTTAGGAGGCGAAATTGTGGCATCTTCTAGAAAGGTTATATTTATATTATACATAGTTAGTTGGGACGTTTTTCAATTTTGAATCTGCTAGCCCAAAATATACTATGCTATTTCTATTATTATTGAAGTATCTTCTCTTCTATGAAATGTTTTTCGTAAATAAAGATTACTCATTTTTGTTTTTTTTTTACTATTTTGCCGTAGCGGCTTTGTTAGTTTACTTATAGCTATGATTATAATCAATCAAGCATTTAAAGTTCAGTTGGCTACAAAGTTTAATATAAGATTAAACTTCAAGAAGGCAAGATATTCATGTCCTTGTTTATTTTCTAAACTTGAGTAAAATACGTTCGTAGTATTTAATATACTTTTGACACTATGACTCGACTTCTGAGGTAAGTAATTTGTATGTATATAAATATTTAAAAATGTTAAAAGTTAAATTCTACAGTTGTAGAATATAGTTATATTGTTAAAATAATGAAATTATAATTTAAAAGTGTAAAACCCTATGGCGGAAGGAGGTCAATTTTCCTCCGAACCAAAGGCAGGATCCTCGACTACCGTTAGGTTTGATGTCGAGAAGTATATATTATGCTAAGCCTTGAAAAAATATCGTAAGCGCGATTCAGAATTCTTCGTCTACTAAAACCCACAACAAATAAAAAATAACCTAAAACTATTATAATTATTTTTTCTTTTTATTCCGTAACAGTAAAATAGATTCGCATTTAATCTTACCGTGACGGTTTTGATGAATAAAAAAAGATGGTAAGTTACCGCCAGACCCTAGTTAAGGGATAACGGTCATTTACCACCTGATTGCCGTGAAACGGAATAATGCTTGAGTGGTCACTCAATTACCACTTTGGGTTACCGTGGAAATGCCTTTATAATTTAAAAGAAAGCTTTGAGATCAGAAAAAGAAATTTAGATTTTTTTTTGTGAGATCTGTTTTGGCTTCGAAATTTAAATAGCTGTGAGTGAATGAATTAAATATTTATATATATTTTTTTAATTTATACTTAATTAAACTTTCCTTCTTTAAGACCAAATTTTATGCAACTTTTTAAATGTGTGGGTGTTTGTAACTTCTCAATGCAAAACTACTTAACAGATTTTGTTGAAAATTGGCATGTGTGTAGATGAAACCCTGAATCGTATAGGATATAGAATATTTTTTATAACAGTTGTATCCCGGTCATGGATAGTACGCGTGAAACGGGGTGACTTAATATAACCCGAAGCTTAATAGCACTTTTTTTCACCTTCATATTCTAGTACAGACAAATACAGTATTAAGTTATAAAGCAACTAATACAAGTGTATAAATAATGAAATAGATAATAGGCAGGTACAGTCTCCCGCAGAAGTGCACTATTCCGACCTTGACCTTTAGAGATGCACCGCATTTACATATAAACGCTCCCGATGCGATTATCGTCCGACTGGTTTGAGCGCGACGCTACACAACTGGTTCCTAAGAGTACAGGCGAGAGGAGAAGCGTCTTTGGCTTTTTGAATTTGGAATGTTTTTTTTTTAATTCAAACGTTTTTTTTTAATTTAGTTTAGTTTTAAGTTTAGATACTATTTGAATTGTCGAATAAATAGTAAAGTGTAAAGATAAGAGAGAAAAAAAATATCTGAATATTGAATTTGGACTGTTTTTTTATTTGTTTTAACGTTTTTCAGTTCTTAAAGGATACATTTATGTTTAGCTGATCTCTTAGTTGAGGTGTCGGATAAATATTACAATTAAAATACTAGAAAGAATAAAATGGCTCTGCTTTTTGAATTTCGAATGTTTGTATTTGTTTTTTTAGTTCTTGATGAATATATTTATATGTAGCTGATCTGTTCTAATAAGAAACAAAAGAGATAGTCCATTAGCACTTTCTACTCTTACTACTATATTATTTATTCAAAATACGTAATAAACATATTTTAATATTCATCAAACAAGTGATGAATGGATTATTAATTATAAAAAGCTAATTAAACAGGAAAACTTTCCTGATAATTAATTAATTATTTTAATTCTATTAATTTATGCGTGTTATGTGAAACTGAATTTTTGAATAATTTAAGTTATATATAATTTACTTAAGTTATATTTAATTGATTGATCTATATATTAAAAATAGATTAGTGTGGCATAGGTATGTATGGAGGAAGGAAAATGTAATTTTCCTCTAAACTAAAGGGTCCTCCCTTTGGCAGGCTCTTTGATTAGGCGAACCATTGGCTAACCATCTGTTAGGCCCAAACTAGACGCATTAATTACTACATATGACACGACAGCCTTCGCTACATATAAGTTTTTTTGGCATGATACATGTAATAGTTTGTGTAATATTGTATGTTTTGAGTTTTGGGCAGTAAATATTTGATTTATTGTTTATTTATTTATATGTTATTAGTCATATATATTTTGATGTGCATAAAAATGTATGGATGGTTTAAAAAATTAAATGTAAACAAAATGGAAGAAGATAAGGACAGGTTTATTTAAAAACTTTATATAAAATGACTATATCTAGTAAGATATTAATCAATAATTTATTTCCATGTATGTCAGATGTAATATATTTGTACTAAGAGATATATATGATAGAGTATATTTTTTTAATAAGGTCATATAGCAAAGAAACAATATCTTATATTAATTAATAGTTTAATTAAGTTTTTTAGTGGAAGGAAAATAAAATGTAAAATAAGTATTAATTTTGAAACGGCTTGTGAACGCGACTGTACCCGTTTCGACCGCAGAACATTTTATTAATTAAAGTGTTATTGATTGTAAGTGGCATTCAATTAATAATATTGTCATCGCTGAGTTTTACTCATTTTTGTTTAGCTTTTTACGATTACTTATTTGGAGCTGATGATTTTTAATATACACATATAGTCGTTTTTAACAAAGAACTCTAAACCGCTGAACATATTTCGATGATTTTTGCTCTGTTTTGCGTAGTTGTTATACGTACGTATATAAATAAGTTCGAAATTTAAAAAAACTAACGTTAGGTTTATTTCTTTAAGTCATTAAAAATGTTTTTTTTTAATTATGTATTCTTTTATAAATAAATATTTAAAATGAATAGTCCTTCGCCGATGCTGACGCTACTTATAAAGATTTTCAAATAATTACTTTTTGAAACGAATCATAAGTAGGTATATATACTAATTATTTCAACAAAATATATCAAATATAAATATTAATGTTCAACAATAAATATCAAAAATTTGTTTTACAAAAGAAATATAGGTTTATTACTATATTCACCGCCCGGTTTTACACGCTTAAAACGAATTAATTATTATTATTTTGTTCTTAACAAACTATGAAGTAGAAGTACTATATAAATATTAAATACTAGCTGTTGCCCGCGACTCCGTCCGCGTGGACTTTCATATAAACTTTGACGCCCGCTTCCCTTCTTATAGCCATTTTTAAAGTTAAAAAGTAGTCTATGGTTTATGGCAGGCTCTAAACCATCTGTGTACCAAATCGGTCCAGTAGTTTTAGCGTGATGAAAGGAGAGACAGGCAGACAGACAGACAGAGTTACTCTCGCATTTATAATAATAAGTATGGATTATACGATTCTAGATTAGACAAGCTTTCAAACCTCTTAATTCTTCTTATTAAAAAGTGACATTTATTCTTTAACTAGCTGTTGCCCGCGACTCCGTCCGCGTTTACTTTCATAAAAAAATTATTGCCCTGGAAACTGGATAAAAAGTATCCTATGTCCTTCTCCTGGTTCTAAACTACATCCCCACTAATTTTCAGCCAAATTAGTTGAGCCGTTATCGAGTTATAAATGTTGTAACTAACACGACTTTCTTTTATATATATAGATAAGGCTCTACACTATACCTTTTCATAATCATTTGAATCAATAAAAACCTATATATTACCTTCAATCATTATAAAATATAATGAGCATTATTTAAAGTAAAATGTCCTCTACAGAATAACTTATATAGCTCATAAGCTCGTACATCTAACACAAGAATAGTTTAACAGCTTAATAAGCAGTAATACAGCTTAAAAGAACATTTTATCGGTTGTTTATTATTTATTATGAATGTTGTATTTTATACTATTTCTTTGTATGAAGATTGGATACTTTCTTTCTATGTTAAGATGTCTTTTTGACCCGGTATTGCCACGGAAAACACGGCTGTACTCGGGGCTATACTTTACGTTTGTAAATTATAATTATTTTAATCAAAAACCAGTAATTTCATACACATATACAATTATTATTGTAATATAATTTTAATGCAAGAAACATTTCAATCAAAAATTCAATGAACAATATTTTAATAACAATCGCTAGAATATTCATTAAATGCGAACGAATTCATTAAAAATATTCATTAATAGAAACATGTACAAAGCAAAAATTTGACTTAAAAGTAAATAAATATAATTAAAACAATACACGGTTGAATTAAGAAACTTCCTCCTTTTCAAAGTCTGTTTAACATTAACCAACAACGCCGAAAGCTCTACATTTTCTTAAATCATAAAATATAGTGTTTAAAGTATTTCTTATTGTATATTAAAACATTATGTCAATAAAATTAAATTCATTTAATTATTTATTTAATAAATGACTTATTAATGGTTCGTGGCGTTTTTAATATATTTTATTCGTTTGATTTTGTTTGGGCGGCAAACGTCGCGTGACGCGTCGCGGGCTGTAACTCATCACTTCATATATTCATTTAAATGATACTCTAAAGCCGTAGTAGATTTTAGTATTTATTTATAAGCAATAAACATGTAAAGGACCGAATTGGTTTGTTAGAAAAAATACGGAAAATTTGTATTTTAAATGTAGAGCTTTTAAGATTATTTTTTTAAAACTTATTGATTGATATTATAAAATATTATTAATGTAATAAAATAAAGACCTAACTATTTCTTATTTGATTTTAAAGGGCTTTTTATTTATGAATCGTTGAACGCTGAAAATACGAAACACAGCTTATAGTATAAAGTCGTTCTTACCTGTATGACAATAATCTTCTAAGTAATGTCTGGCGGCACGCTGTACTATCGAGTAGTAAAGGCTCACGGAAGAAGCGAGCGCCATCTTCTCTTCTCTTCTCTCCTCTTTCTCTTATCTCTCTATCCCTCTGTACAGTTTCTTCGAGTTACAGTTTCATTGGAAACGAAAACAACGTAAAAATCGAAAAACTCAAACTGTTGCGTTAAAAACTGAGACGTATGAAAAAATAATCTAGTTTGAACTGCGTTTAGTAAAGAATTTTGTCCAGAATAATGTGATTTTGTGTATCCGAATGTTCGTTTTGTTCCATTTTAGTGTCCGAAACACAATTTTGCACGAACGCGCCGCTGCTACGCGGTCCAAAAGTCTACGTAAACGAAATACGTAATGTAAAAATAAAAGGTGTCGTGGAGGCGGGCGTCGCGCGCCGCGGCTGCAGCGAGACTGGGCGCGCGATGCGTTTTTTTGTTCCTCCGTCCTCCGAGTCCGGAGTACGGAGTACGGAGTTCGTGCAACGGGAGGACCTGAAACCAACCTTTTCATAATTATGATACTTGATCAACTTTTCATTACGATCATTCGCGATTAACAGAACTATTCGTTATGTGATTATTACATTATTTCAGTTTTTTGCTGTGTGAAATAGATTATGATAGCTTTAATAATTATTATATGTACAAAATTGTGACTTATGTTAATTTGATAAGACATTCAGTGTACATCGAAAATTAAAGATTTTAAAACTCTACATTAATGTAGAGCTTTGTGATAGCTCTTTTAAATCGATTAACATTTTGGTCAAGTATATGATGTGAAAATTTTAATTAAAAATTAATTCTAATAAGATTCAAGTGTGAAGTATGAAAATGGCGGTCCGGAGAAAACGCGGGAAAATAAGTTTCCCGCCACTTACTCGAGACATGCGTACAAATACGCTGCGTTTGTTTACGGAGCTTAGATGTCTTACATTGAATCTGTGTTAGTATGTAATTTATATATCAATACTTATAGAAAACGCAATGGTTACCAAACCACCGGACGTTTACGCAATAAGCTTTACGATTAAGATGTGCCCTGTTATCGGACATAACATAATCGGACGCTTTGCAATTATGACGAAACCCTTTAAAAACGATTCGCGTAAAAATAATGCAAAAAATGAGAAAAATGTTCATCAACGCGACACGACTCCCTGCCCCCCTGGCCCGCGGGCGGCGGGTGGTGCGAGCGAGACGGAAGCACTCATCTCATGTACTCGTGTCGTTGCATCGCCTCGACTCCATATGAAAACTACCCCGCGCCGCGCAGCTTGGCTACAGATTAAAAAAGATTGATCTCCAAATTCGAACACGGAAAAATGAGCGTTGATCTAATGTAAATAAGGTGCTATATAGCTCGCAGCTTTCGATGCATGTCAGTACTGTACTTGCCACTGAAGTTTCGGACTCTGCAACTGTGAGCACGCACACTAGCCAGCGATAAGTTTAGCCCTCGTACAGACGAGCTGCACTGTCTCACACACTCGCAACTTCCTTGTGAAGTCGCACGAGTGTGCGTTCTATCAGTGTGTGAGTACAAAAGTTCGTATTGAAGTTTTTGGTAGACTTTCTTTGTGTCAGTGATTTTTTCGCGGTATTTGCGCGTGTGTGCGCAGGTCAGTTGGATTTTTTTCAAGTTTTTCTCTACTCACACAGGCGCAGTGTTTGTATGGAGTCTGCTGGTGTGGGAGTGGACGCCCGTTCTTTGTGCCTGGGGATTGTAAAAAATGTCGTATTGGATTCTAGCTGTGCTAATGAATGATAGATACGAATGGTATTGGTCCTACACGCTGCCTCGAAAATCTGATGTGGAATATTCTAGTAATTTTTTGCTCATATTCTATTCCCGCATTTGTTTTAGGAATATAGAATTTTAAGGCGTTTCGAGTGTATATGTGAAGCTTTAATTGAATTTCTGTATGCGAGCTTGCATATGCATATATCTTGCAAGTGCCAAGTTTTACATGAGGTGTATGCGAGTATTTGGTATTTTGTATAGAGTACTTACTATAGAGCAACATTAGTTGGAATTTGTTGCTCAATAGTAGGTTGGTTATATCGATTATATTATTATAAGTAGAACAAAATGATAAAAAACTGCTTTTCAAAATTACGTATTTACTGTCGTAAAGTACGACAAGTCTATTTTTGATCAACATTCATTTTGATCAACAAATAGACTTATTAATCCAAATATTCGATTACATTAAGTATTAAAGTTAACAATTTATATCTAACACGTTTAAAATCTTCAAACACCAAAGGCAGTAAATGTTACGGTTTATTTAATTGCTCTCACCGATTATCGTAAGATCTTCGCCGATAAGAGTTATCGCGTTAAACGTAATTTCCTCAATTCGCCGCTCACCGAAATATAGACATTATGTAAACCGTTGACCACGAAGAGTATCTGTAATCTACATTTTGACCACATTATTGACTTTTCACTTTGATTGCCAGTATAAGATGAGCTGTCTTGTTGATCAGTTGTCGAAGTAACGTTTTCAGGTGTGATTATAACTTTGCTGTAACTAGTCTTTTTAGTAGTTAGTGTGACTAGCGGAAGCCTATTTACCTTTTAGTCTTTATTTTTTTCTTTCTTTCCCGTTTCTCATTTGTACGTTACTTTTTTCCTAATTTAAAGGTCAGCCAAGCAGTCGTGAGTCACTTAATTTTGCGATTGTTGATGGTCGCTTGCAAACCTCATGGAATGACAAAACAATTTTTACTTAACTTTTAGTGAGGGGTCATAATATAATGGTCGATGAAATAAGCGTACATCGTTTTACGGGGAAGCACTCCACGTAATCATATACATTAGAAACTGTAACAATCTCTTAAATTTCGTGTTGTTATAGACGTATTGAGAAAATTAAGGTCATTGACACATAGATTCAAAAATTTTATCAGTAAAAGATTGAGACTTGATTGGAAATAACGATGTGTGTAATTGATATCTTATCAAATTTGTTACATTTAGATCAACAGTGAACAAAAATCCATACATTCCCACAAACTTCGACATTTATATTATTTAAAAGTAAAGGTTAGTAAGTACATATAAAAATTAATGGCCGAAATGTATGTACGTCCATACCCAAAAAAAATTGTACTAAAATTGTTATTTTTGGTATATCTGCTTTCGGCACATCGATATGGGATCATATTTTTAACAGCATTTCGCAACTAATTTAAAATGGACATCAAAAATCATCAAATGATAACTCTTGTAATAGTCTTTCTTCGACGCACGCGCCGAATAATTACATTCAAAGAGTGTAAGTACAATTATTCTCATCAAATTTGCACCAGTTAAATAATAGTTCCTAATTTTGCTACTTGTCAATCATATGTTTCTAGGCTATGGGTTTTTTGTTTGATTAATTAGATCAAGATTTTCAGATTATTACGTTTATCCATGTTTCTTTACATAATATGCTGAAATGTGTTTGTTGGTCTGTTTAGCTAAAACG